>JARKHS020014056.1:0-87960 GCA_030143305.2 Amblyomma americanum | reverse complement strand
TTTGCGAAGTTCCCTCACCTCTTTCTCAAGGGCTTCTTTGTCAGGGTGTAAGTCGCATTTGGAACTCTTGGGGCATACTTGCCTTTTTGCTACCTCAAATCGTATATGTGGTATTGCAAGCTATTTTTAGTTTGCGAAGCTCACTGACCTCTTTCTCAAGGGCTTCTTATTCAGGGTCTAAGTCGCATGTGGCACTCCTGCGGCATACTTGATTATTTGCTACCTCAAATCGTATATTTGGTATAGCAAGCTATGGTTTGTTTGCGAAGCTCCCTCACCTGTTTCTCAAGTGCTTCTTTGTCAAGGTCTAAGTCGCATGGGGCACACCTGCGGCATACTTGCCTATTTGCTACCTCAAATCGTATATGTGGTATTGCAAGCTATGGTTTGTTTGCGAAGCTCCATCACCTGTTTCTCTCGGGCTTCTTTTTCAGGGTCTAAGTCGCACGTGGCACTCCTGCGGCATATTTGCCTATTTGCTACCTCAAATCGTATATATGGAATTGCAAGCTATGGTTTGTTTGCGAAGTTCCCTCACCTCTTTCTCAAGGGCTTCTTTGTCAGGGTCTAAGTCGCATTTGGAACTCTTGGGGCATACTTGCCTTTTTGCTACCTCAAATCGTATATGTGGTATTGCAAGCTATTTTTAGTTTGCGAAGCTCACTGACCTCTTTCTCAAGGGCTTCTTATGTCAGGGTCTAAGTCGCATGTGGCACTCCTGCGGCATACTTGACTATTTGCTACCTCAAATCGTATATTTGGTATAGCAAGCTATGGTTTGTTTGCGAAGCTCCCTCACCTGTTTCTCAAGTGCTTCTTTGTCAAGGTCTAAGTCGCATGGGGCACACCTGCGGCATACTTGCCTATTTGCTACCTCAAATCGTATATGTGGTATTGCAAGCTATGGTTTGTTTGCGAAGCTCCATCACCTGTTTCTCTCGGGCTTCTTTTTCAGGGTCTAAGTCGCACGTGGCACTCCTGCGGCATATTTGCCTATTTGCTACCTCAAATCATATAAATGGAATTCCAAGCTATGGTTTGTTTGCGAAGTTCCCTCACCTCTTTCTCAAGGGCTTCTTTGTCAGGGTCTAAGTCGCATTTGGAACTCTTGCGGCATACTTGCCTTTTTGCTACCTCAAATCGTATATGTGGTATTGCAAGCTATGGTTTAGTTTGCGAAGCTCACTCACCTCTTTCTCAAGGGCTTCTTAGTCAGGGTCTAAGTCGCATGTGGCACTCCTGCGGCATACTTGATTATTTGCTACCTCAAGTCGTATATTTGGTATAGCAAGCTATGGTTTGTTTGCGAAGCTCCCTCACCTGTTTCTCAAGTGCTTCTTTGTCAAGGTCTAAGTCGCATGGGGCACATCTGCGGCATACTTGCCTATTTGTTACCTCAAATCTTATATGTGGTATTGCAAGCTATGGTTTGTTTGCGAAGCTCCCTCACCTGTTTCTCAAGGGCTTCTTTGTCAGGGTCTAAGTCGCATTTGGTACCCTTGCCGCATACTTGCCTATTTCTGCCTCAAATCGTATATGTGGAATTGCAAGCTATGGTTTGTTTGCGAAGATCCCTCACCTGTTTCTCAAGGGCTTCTTTGTCAGGGTCTAAGTCGCATTTGGGACTCTTGGGGCATACTTGCTTATTTGCTATCTCAAATGGTATATTTGGTATTGCAAGCTATGGTTTGTTTGCGAAGCTCCCTCACCTGTTTCTCAAGGGCTTCTTTGGCAGGGTCTAAGTCGCATGCGGCACTCCTGCGGCATACTTGCCTATTTGCTACCTCAAATCGTATATGTGGTATTGCAAGCTATGGTTATGTTTGCGAAGCTCTATCACCTGTTTCTCAAGGGCTTCTTTGTCAGGGTCTAAGTTGCATGTGGCACTCCTGCGGCATACTTGCCTTTTTGCTACCTCAAATCGTATATGTGGTATTGCAAGCTATGGTTAGTTTGCGAAGCTCACTCACCTCTTTCTCAAGGGCTTCTTAGTCAGGGTCTAAGCCGCATGCGGCACTCCTGCGGCATACTTGATTATTTAATACCTCAAATCGTATATTTCGTATAGCAAGCTATGGTTTGTTTGCGAAGCTCCCTCACCTGTTTCTCAAGTGCTTCTTTGTCAAGGTCTAAGTCGCATGGGGCACATCTGCGGCATACTTGCCTATTTGCTACCTCAAATCTTTTATGTGGTATTGCAAGCTATGGTTTGTTTGCGAAGCTCTCTCACCTGTTTCTCAAGGGCTTCTTTGTCAGGGTCTAAGTCGCATTTGGTACCCTTGCGGCATACTTGCCTATTTGCTACCTCAAATCGTATACGTGGTATTGCAAGCTATGGTTTGTTTGCGAAGTTCCCTCACCTGTTTCTCAAGGGCTTCTTTGTCAGGGTCTAATTCGCATGTGGCACTCCTGCGGCCTACTTGCCTACTTGCTACCTCAAATCGTATATGTGGTATTGCAAGCTACGGTTTGTTTGCGAAGCTCCATCACCTGTTTCTCTCGGGCTTCTTTTTCAGGGTCTAAGTCGCACGTGGCACTCCTGCGGCATATTTGCCTATTTGCTACCTCAAATCGTATATGTGGAATTGCAAGCTATGGTTTGTTTGCGAAGATCCCTCACCTGTTTGTCAAGGGCTTCTTTGTAAGGGTCTAAGTCGCATTTGGTACTCTTGGGGCATACTTGCTTATTTGCTATCTCAAATCGTATATGTGGTATTGCAAGCTATGGTTTGTTTGCGAAGCTCCCTCACCTGTTTCTCAAGGGCTTCTTTGGCAGGGTCTAAGTCGCATGTGGCACTCCTGCGGCATACTTGCCTATTTGCTACCTCAAATCGTATATGTGGTATTGCAAGTATGGTTATGTTTGCGAAGCTCTATCACCTGTTTCTCAAGGGCTTCTTTGTCAGGGTCTAAGTCGCATGTGGCACTCCTGCGGCATACTTGCCTATTTGCTACCTCAAATCGTATATGTGGTATTGCAAGCTATGGTTTGTTTGCGAAGCTCCCTCACCTGTTTCTCAAGGGCTTCTTTGTCAGGGTCTAAGTCGCATGTGGCACTCCTGCGGCATACTTGCCTATTTGCTACCTCAAATCGTATATGTGGTATTGCAAGCTATGGTTTGTTTGCGAAGCTCCATCACCTGTTTCTCTCGGGCTTCTTTTTCAGGGTCTAAGTCGCACGTGGCACTCCTGCGGCATATTTGCCTATTTGCTACCTCAAATCGTATATGTGGAATTGCAAGCTATGGTTTGTTTGCGAAGTTCCCTCACCTGTTTCTCAAGGGCTTCTTTGTCAGGATCTAAGTCGCATTTGGTACTCTTGGGGCATACTTGCCTTTTTGCTACCTCAAATCGTATATGTGGTATTGCAAGCTATTTTTAGTTTGCGAAGCTCACTCACCTCTTTCTCAAGGGCTTCTTATTCAGGGTCTAAGTCGCATGTGGCACTCCTGCGGCATACTTGATTATTTGCTACCTCAAATCGTATATTTGGTATAGCAAGCTATGGTTTGTTTGCGAAGCTCCCTCACCTGTTTCTCAAGTGCTTCTTTGTCAAGGTCTAAGTCGCATGGGGCACATCTGCGGCATACTTGCCTATTTGCTACCTCAAATCGTATATGTGGTATTGCAAGCTATGGTTAGTTTGCGAAGCTCACTGACCTCTTTCTCAAGGGCTTCTTATTCAGGGTCTAAGTCGCATGTGGCACTCCTGCGGCATACTTGATTATTTGCTACCTCAAATCGTATATTTGGTATAGCAAGCTATGGTTTGTATGCGAAGCTCCCTCACCTGTTTCTCAAGTGCTTCTTTGTCAAGGTCTAAGTCGCATGGGGCACACCTGCGCATACTTGCCTATTTGCTACCTCAAATCGTATATGTGGTATTGCAAGCTATGGTTTGTTTGCGAAGCTCCATCACCTGTTTCTCTCGGGCTTCTTTTTCAGGGTCTAAGTCGCACGTGGCACTCCTGCGGCATATTTGCCTATTTGCTACCTCAAATCATATAAATGGAATTGCAAGCTATGGTTTGTTTGCGAAGTTCCCTCACCTCTTTCTCAAGGGCTTCTTTGTCAGGGTGTAAGTCGCATTTGGAACTCTTGGGGCATACTTGCCTTTTTGCTACCTCAAATCGTATATGTGGTATTGCAAGCTATTTTTAGTTTGCGAAGCTCACTGACCTCTTTCTCAAGGGCTTCTTATTCAGGGTCTAAGTCGCATGTGGCACTCCTGCGGCATACTTGATTATTTGCTACCTCAAATCGTATATTTGGTATAGCAAGCTATGGTTTGTATGCGAAGCTCCCTGACCTGTTTCTCAAGTGCTTCTTTGTCAAGGTCTAAGTCGCATGGGGCACACCTGCGGCATACTTGCCTATTTGCTACCTCAAATCGTATATGTGGTATTGCAAGCTATGGTTTGTTTGCGAAGCTCCATCACCTGTTTCTCTCGGGCTTCTTTTTCAGGGTCTAAGTCGCACGTGGCACTCCTGCGGCATATTTGCCTATTTGCTACCTCAAATCATATAAATGGAATTGCAAGCTATGGTTTGTTTGCGAAGTTCCCTCACCTCTTTCTCAAGGGCTTCTTTGTCAGGGTCTAAGTCGCATTTGGAACTCTTGGGGCATACTTGTCTTTTTGCTACCTCAAATCGTATATGTGGTATTGCAAGCTATTTTTAGTTTGCGAAGCTCACTGACCTCTTTCTCAAGGGCTTCTTATTCAGGGTCTAAGTCGCATGTGGCACTCCTGCGGCATACTTGATAATTTGCTACCTCAAATCGTATATTTGGTATAGCAAGCTATGGTTTGTATGCGAAGCTCCCTGACCTGTTTCTCAAGTGCTTCTTTGTCAAGGTCTAAGTCGCATGGGGCACACCTGCGGCATACTTGCCTATTTGCTACCTCAAATCGTATATGTGGTATTGCAAGCTATGGTTTGTTTGCGAAGCTCCATCACCTGTTTCTCTCGGGCTTCTTTTTCAGGGTGTAAGTCGCACGTGGCACTCCTGCGGCATATTTGCCTATTTGCTACCTCAAATCATATAAATGGAATTCCAAGCTATGGTTTGTTTGCGAAGTTCCCTCACCTCTTTCTCAAGGGCTTCTTTGTCAGGGTCTAAGTCGCATTTGGAACTCTTGGGCATACTTGCCTTTTTGCTACCTCAAATCGTATATGTGGTATTGCAAGCTATTTTTAGTTTGCGAAGCTCACTCACCTCTTTCTCAAGGGCTTCTTAGTCAGGGTCTAAGTAGCATGTGGCACTCCTGCGGCATACTTGATTATTTGCTTCCTCAAGTCGTATATTTGGTATAGCAAGCTATGGTTTGTTTGCGAAGCTCCTTCACCTGTTTCTCAAGTGCTTCTTTGTCAAGGTCTAAGTCGCATGGGGCACATCTGCGGCATACTTGCCTTTTTGTTACCTCAAATCTTATATGTGGTATTGCAAGCTATGGTTTGTTTGCGAAGCTCCCTCACCTGTTTCTCAAGGGCTTCTTTGTCAGGGTCTAAGTCGCATTTGGTACCCTTGCCGCATGCTTGCCTATTTCTGCCTCAAATCGTATATGTGGAATTGCAAGCTATGGTTTGTTTGCGAAGATCCCTCACCTGTTTCTCAAGGGCTTCTTTGTCAGGGTCTAAGTCGCATTTGGGACTCTTGGGGCATACTTGCTTATTTGCTATCTCAAATGGTATATTTGGTATTGCAAGCTATGGTTTGTTTGCGAAGCTCCCTCACCTGTTTCTCAAGGGCTTCTTTGGCAGGGTCTAAGTCGCATGCGGCACTCCTGCGGCATACTTGCCTATTTGCTACCTCAAATCGTATATGTGGTATTGCAAGCTATGGTTATGTTTGCGAAGCTCTATCACCTGTTTCTCAAGGGCTTCTTTGTCAGGGTCTAAGTTGCATGTGGCACTCCTGCGGCATACTTGCCTTTTTGCTACCTCAAATCGTATATGTGGTATTGCAAGCTATGGTTAGTTTGCGAAGCTCACTCACCTCTTTCTCAAGGGCTTCTTAGTCAGGGTCTAAGCCGCATGCGGCACTCCTGCGGCATACTTGATTATTTAATACCTCAAATCGTATATTTCGTATAGCAAGCTATGGTTTGTTTGCGAAGCTCCCTCACCTGTTTCTCAAGTGCTTCTTTGTCAAGGTCTAAGTCGCATGGGGCACATCTGCGGCATACTTGCCTATTTGCTACCTCAAATCTTTTATGTGGTATTGCAAGCTATGGTTTGTTTGCGAAGCTCTCTCACCTGTTTCTCAAGGGCTTCTTTGTCAGGGTCTAAGTCGCATTTGGTACCCTTGCGGCATACTTGCCTATTTGCTACCTCAAATCGTATACGTGGTATTGCAAGCTATGGTTTGTTTGCGAAGTTCCCTCACCTGTTTCTCAAGGGCTTCTTTGTCAGGGTCTAATTCGCATGTGGCTCTCCTGCGGCCTACTTGCCTACTTGCTACCTCAAATCGTATATGTGGTATTGCAAGCTACGGTTTGTTTGCGAAGCTCCATCACCTGTTTCTCTCGGGCTTCTTTTTCAGGGTCTAAGTCGCACGTGGCACTCCTGCGGCATATTTGCCTATTTGTTACCTCAAATCGTATATGTGGAATTGCAAGCTATGGTTTGTTTGCGAAGATCCCTCACCTGTTTGTCAAGGGCTTCTTTTTAAGGGTCTAAGTCGCATTTGGTACTCTTGGGGCATACTTGCTTATTTGCTATCTCAAATCGTATATGTGGTATTGCAAGCTATGGTTTGTTTGCGAAGCTCCCTCACCTGTTTCTCAAGGGCTTCTTTGGCAGGGTCTAAGTCGCATGTGGCACTCCTGCGGCATACTTGCCTATTTGCTACCTCAAATCGTATATGTGGTATTGCAAGTATGGTTATGTTTGCGAAGCTCTATCACCTGTTTCTCAAGGGCTTCTTTGTCAGGGTCTAAGTCGCATGTGGCACTCCTGCGGCATACTTGCCTATTTGCTACCTCAAATCGTATATGTGGTATTGCAAGCTATGGTTTGTTTGCGAAGCTCCCTCACCTGTTTCTCAAGTGCTTCTTTGTCAGGGTCTAAGTCGCATGGGGCACATCCTGCGGCATACTTGCCTATTTGCTACCTCAAATCGTATATGTGGTATTGCAAGCTATGGTTTGTTTGCGAAGCTCCATCACCTGTTTCTCTCGGGCTTCTTTTTCAGGGTCTAAGTCGCACGTGGCACTCCTGCGGCATATTTGCCTATTTGCTACCTCAAATCGTATATGTGGAATTGCAAGCTATGGTTTGTTTGCGAAGTTCCCTCACCTCTTTCTCAAGGGCTTCTTTGTCAGGATCTAAGTCGCATTTGGTACTCTTGGGGCATACTTGCCTTTTTGCTACCTCAAATCGTATATGTGGTATTGCAAGCTATTTTTAGTTTGCGAAGCTCACTCACCTCTTTCTCAAGGGCTTCTTATTCAGGGTCTAAGTCGCATGTGGCACTCCTGCGGCATACTTGATTATTTGCTACCTCAAATCGTATATTTGGTATAGCAAGCTATGGTTTGTTTGCGAAGCTCCCTCACCTGTTTCTCAAGTGCTTCTTTGTCAAGGTCTAAGTCGCATGGGGCACATCTGCGGCATACTTGCCTATTTGCTACCTCAAATCGTATATGTGGTATTGCAAGCTATGGTTTGTTTGCGAAGCTCCCTCACCTGTTTCTCAAGGGCTTCTTTGTCAGGGTCTAAGTCGCATGTGGCACTCCTGCGGCATACTTGCCTATTTGCTACCTCAAATCGTATATGTGGTATTGCAAGCTATGGTTTGTTTGCGAAGCTCCATCACCTGTTTCTCAAGGGCTTCTTTTTCAGGGTCTAAGTCGCATGTGGCACTCTCTGCGGCATACTTGCCTATTTGCTACCTCAAATCGTATATGTGGTATTGCAAGCTATGGTTTGTTTGCGAAGCTCCCTCACCTGTTTCTCAAGGGCTTCTTTGTCAGGGTCTAAGTCGCATGTGGCACTCCTGCGGCATACTTGCTTATTTGCTACCTCAAATCGTATATGTGGTATTGCAAGCTATGGTTTGTTTGCGAAGCTCCCTCACCTGTTTCTCAAGGGCTTCTTTGTCAGGGTCTAAGTCGCATGTGGCACTCCTGCGGCATACTTGCCTATTTGCTACCTCAAATCGTATATGTGGTATTGCAAGCTATGGTTTGTTTGCGAAGCTCCATCACCTGTTTCTCAAGGGCTTCTTTGTCAGGGTCTAAGTCGCATGTGGCACTCCTGCGGCATACTTGCCTATTTGCTACCTCAAATCGTATATGTGGTATTGCAAGCTATGGTTTGTTTGCGAAGCTCACTCACCTCTTTCTAGAGGGCTTCTTAGGGTCTAAGCCGCATGTGGCACTCCTTCGGCATACTTGATTATTTAATACCTCAAATGGTATATTTCGTATAGCAAGCTATGGTTTGTTTGCGAAGCTCCCTCACCTGTTTCTCAAGTGCTTCTTTGTCAAAGGTCTAAGTCGCATGGGGCACATCTGCGGCATACTTGCCTATTTGCTACCTCAAATCGTATGTGTGGTATTGCAAGCTATGGCTTGTTTGCGAAGCTCCATAACCTGTTTCTCTCGGGCTTCTTTTTCAGGGTCTAAGTCGCACGTGCCACTCCTGCGGCATATTTGCGTATTTGCTACCTCAAATCGTATATGTGGTATTGCAAGCTATGGTTTGTTTGCGAAGCTCCATCACCTGTTTCTCAAGGGCTTCTTTGTCAGGGTCTAAGTCGCATTTGGTACCCTTTCGGCATACTTGCCTATTTGCTACCTCAAATCGTACATGTGGTATTGCAAGCTATGGTTTGTTTGCGAAGCTCCCTCACCTGTTTCTCAAGGGCTTCTTTGTCAGGGTCTAATTAACATGTGGCACTCCTGCGGCATACTTGCTTACTTGCTACCTCAAATCGTATATGCGGTATTGCAAGCTATGGTTTGTTTGCGAAGCTCCCTCACCTGTTTCTCAAGGGCTTCTTTGTCAGGGTCTAAGTTGCATGTGGCACTCCTGCGGCATACTTGCCTATTTGCTACCTCAAATCGTATATGTGGTATTGCAAGCTATGGTATTTTTGGGAAGCTCCCTCACCTGTTTCTCAGGTGCTTCTTTGTCAGGGTCTAAGTCGCATGTGGCACGCCTGCGGCATACTTGCCTATTTGCTACCTCAAATCGTATATGTGGTATTGCAAGGTATGGTTATGTTTGCGAAGCTCCCTCACCTGTTTCTCAAGGGCTTCTTTGTCAGGGTCTAAGTCGCATGTGGCACTCCTGCGGCATACTTGCCTATTTGCTACCTCAAATCGTATATGTGGTATTGAAAGCTATGGTTAGTTTGCGAAGCTCACTCACCTCTTCCTCAAGTGCTTCTTTGTCAAGGTCTAAGTCGCATGGGGCACACCTGCGGCATACTTGCCTATTTGCTACCTCAAATCGTATATGTGGTATTGCAAGCTATGGTTGGTTTGCGAAGCTCCATCACCTGTTTCTCTCGGGCTTCTTTTTCAGGGTCTAAGTCGCACGTGGCACTCCTGCGGCATATTTGCCTATTTGCTACCTCAAATCATATAAATGGAATTGCAAGCTATGGTTTGTTTGCGAAGTTCCCTCACCTCTTTCTCAAGGGCTTCTTTGTCAGGGTCTAAGTCGCATTTGGAACTCTTGGGGCATACTTGCCTTTTTGCTACCTCAAATCGTATATGTGGTATTGCAAGCTATGGTTAGTTTGCGAAGCTCACTCACCTCTTTCTCAAGGGCTTCTTAGTCAGGGTCTAAGCCGCATGTGGCACTCCTGCGGCATACTTGATTATTTAATACCTCAAATCGTATATTTCGTATAGCAAGCTATGGTTTGTCTGCGAAGCTCCCTCACCTGTTTCTCAAGTGCTTCTTTGTCAAGGTCTAAGTCGCATGGGGCACATCTGCGGCATACTTGCCTATTTGCTACCTCAAATCTTATATGTGGTATTGCCAGCTATGGTTTGTTTGCGAAGCTCTCTCACCTGTTTCTCAAGGGCTTCTTTGTCAGGGTCTAAGTCGCATTTGGTAACCTTGCGGCATACTTGCCTATTTGCTACCTCAAATCGTATACGTGGTATTGCAAGCTATGGTTTGTTTGCGAAGCTCCTTCACCTGTTTCTCAAGGGCTTCTTTGTCCGGG
The DNA here is from genome assembly GCA_030143305.2 of Amblyomma americanum. Taxonomy (NCBI): domain Eukaryota; kingdom Metazoa; phylum Arthropoda; class Arachnida; order Ixodida; family Ixodidae; genus Amblyomma; species Amblyomma americanum. The sequence continues at coordinate 77,774 of JARKHS020014056.1, read as the reverse complement.
TCTAATTCGCATGTGGCACTCCTGCGGCCTACTTGCCTACTTGCTACCTCAAATCGTATATGTGGTATTGCAAGCTACGGTTTGTTTGCGAAGCTCCATCACCTGTTTCTCTCGGGCTTCTTTTTCAGGGTCTAAGTCGCACGTGGCACTCCTGCGGCATATTTGCCTATTTGTTACCTCAAATCGTATATGTGGAATTGCAAGCTATGGTTTGTTTGCGAAGATCCCTCACCTGTTTCTCAAGGGCTTCTTTTTCAGGGTCTAAGTCGCCTTTGGGACTCTTGGGGCATACTTGCTTATTTGCTCTGCGGCATACTTGCCTTTTTGCTACCTCAAATCGTATATGTGGTATTGCAAGCTATGGTTTGTTTGCGAAGCTCCCTCACCTGTTTCTCAAGGGCTTCTTTGTCAGGGTCTAAGCCGCATGTGGCACTCCTGCGGCATACTTGATTATTTAATACCTCAAATCGTATATTTCGTATAGCAAGCTATGGTTTGTTTGCGAAGCTCCCTCACCTGTTTCTCAAGTGCTTCTTTGTCAAGGTCTAAGTCGCATGGGGCACATCTGCGGCATACTTGCCTATTTGCTACCTCAAATCTTATATGTGGTATTGCAAGCTATGGTTTGTTTGCGAAGCTCTCTCACCTGTTTCTCAAGGGCTTCTTTGTCAGGGTCTAAGTCGCATTTGGTACCCTTGCGGCATACTTGCCTATTTGCTACCTCAAATCGTATATGTGGTATTGCAAGCTATGGTTTGTTTGCGAAGCTCCCTCACCTGTTTCTCAAGGGCTTCTTTGTCAGGGTCTAATTCGCATGTGGCACTCCTGCGGCCTACTTGCCTACTTGCTACCTCAAATCGTATATGTGGTATTGCAAGCTACGGTTTGTTTGCGAAGCTCCATCACCTGTTTCTCTCGGGCTTCTTTTTCAGGGTCTAAGTCGCACGTGGCACTCCTGCGGCATATTTGCCTATTTGTTACCTCAAATCGTATATGTGGAATTGCAAGCTATGGTTTGTTTGCGAAGATCCCTCACCTGTTTGTCAAGGGCTTCTTTTTAAGGGTCTAAGTCGCATTTGGGACTCTTGGGGCATACTTGCTTATTTGCTATCTCAAATCGTATATGTGGTATTGCAAGCTATGGTTTGTTTGCGAAGCTCCCTCACCTGTTTCTCAAGGGCTTCTTTGGCAGGGTCTAAGTCGCATGTGGCACTCCTGCGGCATACTTGCCTATTTGCTACCTCAAATCGTATATGTGGTATTGCAAGCTATGGTTATGTTTGCGAAGCTCTATCACCTGTTTCTCAAGGGCTTCTTTGTCAGGGTCTAAGTCGCATGTGGCACTCCTGCGGCATACTTGCCTATTTGCTACCTCAAATCGTATGTGTGGTATTGCAAGCTATGGTTATGTTTGCGAAGCTCCCTCACCTGTTTCTCAAGTGCTTCTTTGTGAAGGTCTAAGTCGCATGGGGCAGATCTGCGGCATACTTGCCTATTTGCTACCTGAAATCGTATATGTGGTATTGCAAGCTATGGCTTGTTTGCGAAGCTCCATCACCTGTTTCTCTCGGGCTTCTTTTTCAGGGTCTAAGTCGCACGTGCCACTCCTGCGGCATATTTGCCTATTTGCTACCTCAAATCGTATATGTGGAATTGCAAGCTATGGTTTGTTTGCGAAGTTCCCTCACCTCTTTCTCAAGGGCTTCTTTGTCAGGATCTAAGTCGCATTTGGTACTCTTGGGGCATACTTGCCTTTTTGCTACCTCAAATCGTATATGTGGTATTGCAAGCTATTTTTAGTTTGGGAAGCTCACTCACCTCTTTCTCAAGGGCTTCTTAGTCAGGGTCTAAGTCGCATGTGGCACTCCTGCGGCATACTTGATTATTTGCTACCTCAAGTCGTATATTTGGTATAGCAAATATGGTTTGTTTGCGAAGCTCCTTCACCTGTTTCTCAAGTGCTTCTTTGTCAAGGTCTAAGTCGCATGGGGCACATCTGCGGCATACTTGCCTATTTGCTACCTCAAATCGTATATGTGGTATTGCAAGCTATGGTTTGTTTGCGAAGCTCCCTCACCTGTTTCTCAAGGGCTTCTTTGTCAGGGTCTAATTCGCATGTGGCACTCCTGCGGCCTACTTGCCTACTTGCTACCTCAAATCGTATATGTGGTATTGCAAGCTATGGTTTGTTTGCGAAGCTCCATCACCTGTTTCTCTCAGGCTGCTTTTTCTGGGTCTAAGTCGCACGTGGCGCTCTCTCGGCATATTTGCCTATTTGCTACCTCAAATCTTATATGTGGAATTGCAAGCTATGGTTTGTTTGCGAAGATCCCTCACCTGTTTCTCAAGGGCTTCTTTGTCAGGGTCTAAGTCGCATTTGGTACTCTTGGGGCATACTTGCTTATTTGCTATCTCAAATCGTATATGTGGTATTGCAAGCTATGGTTTGTTTGCGAAGCTCCCTCACCTGTTTCTCAAGTGCTTCTTTGTCAAAGGTCTAAGTCGCATGGGGCACATCTGCGGCATACTTGCCTATTTGCTACCTCAAATCGTATGTGTGGTATTGCAAGCTATGGCTTGTTTGCGAAGCTCCATAACCTGTTTCTCTCGGGCTTCTTTTTCAGGGTCTAAGTCGCACGTGCCACTCCTGCGGCATATTTGCGTATTTGCTACCTCAAATCGTATATGTGGTATTGCAAGCTATGGTTTGTTTGCGAAGCTCCATCACCTGTTTCTCAAGGGCTTCTTTGTCAGGGTCTAAGTCGCATGTGGCACTCCTGCGGCAAAACTGCCTATTTGCTACCTCAAATTTTATATATGGTATTGCAAGCTATGGTTTGTTTGCGAAGCTCCCTCACCTGTTTCTCAAGGGCTTCTTTGTCAGGGTCTAAGTCGCATGTGGCACTCCTGCGGCATACTTGCCTATTTGCTACCTCAAATCGTATATGTGGTATTGCAAGCTATGGTTTGTTTGCGAAGCTCCCTCACCTGTTTCTCAAGGGCTTCTTTGTCAGGGTCTAAGTCGCATGTGGCACTCCTGCGGCATACTTGCCTTATTTGCTACCTCAAATCGTATATGTGGTATTGCAAGCTATGGTTTGTTTGCGAAGCTCCCTCACCTGTTTCTCAAGGGCTTCTTTGTCAGGGTCTAAGTCGCATGTGGCACTCCTGCGGCATACTTGCCTATTTGCTACCTCAAATCGTATATGTGGTATTGCAAGCTATGGTTTGTTTGCGAAGCTCCCTCACCTGTTTCTCAAGGTGCTTCTTTGTCAGGGTCTAAGTCGCATGTGGCACTCCTGCGGCATACTTGCCTATTTGCTACCTCAAATCGTATATGTGGTATTGCAAGCTATGGTTATGTTTGCGAAGCTCCCTCACCTGTTTCTCAAGGGCTTCTTTGTCAGGGTCTAAGTCGCATGTGGCACACCTGCGGCATACTTGCCTATTTGCTACCTCAAATCGTATATGTGGTATTGCAAGCTATGGTTGGTTTGCGAAGCTCCATCACCTGTTTCTCTCGGGCTTCTTTTTCAGGGTCTAAGTCGCACGTGGCACTCCTGCGGCATATTTGCCTATTTGCTACCTCAAATCATATAAATGGAATTGCAAGCTATGGTTTGTTTGCGAAGTTCCCTCACCTCTTTCTCAAGGGCTTCTTTGTCAGGGTCTAAGTCGCATTTGGAACTCTTGGGGCATACTTGCCTTTTTGCTACCTCAAATCGTATATGTGGTATTGCAAGCTATGGTTAGTTTGCGAAGCTCACTCACCTCTTTCTCAAGGGCTTCTTAGTCAGGGTCTAAGCCGCATGTGGCACTCCTGCGGCATACTTGATTATTTAATACCTCAAATCGTATATTTCGTATAGCAAGCTATGGTTTGTCTGCGAAGCTCCCTCACCTGTTTCTCAAGTGCTTCTTTGTCAAGGTCTAAGTCGCATGGGGCACATCTGCGGCATACTTGCCTATTTGCTACCTCAAATCTTATATGTGGTATTGCCAGCTATGGTTTGTTTGCGAAGCTCTCTCACCTGTTTCTCAAGGGCTTCTTTGTCAGGGTCTAAGTCGCATTTGGTAACCTTGCGGCATACTTGCCTATTTGCTACCTCAAATCGTATACGTGGTATTGCAAGCTATGGTTTGTTTGCGAAGCTCCTTCACCTGTTTCTCAAGGGCTTCTTTGTCCGGGTCTAATTCGCATGTGGCACTCCTGCGGCCTACTTGCCTACTTGCTACCTCAAATCGTATATGTGGTATTGCAAGCTACGGTTTGTTTGCGAAGCTCCATCACCTGTTTCTCTCGGGCTTCTTTTTCAGGGTCTAAGTCGCACGTGGCACTCCTGCGGCATATTTGCCTATTTGTTACCTCAAATCGTATATGTGGAATTGCAAGCTATGGTTTGTTTGCGAAGATCCCTCACCTGTTTCTCAAGGGCTTCTTTTTCAGCGTCTAAGTCGCATTTGGGACTCTTGGGGCATACTTGCTTATTTGCTATCTCAAATCGTATATGTGGTATTGCAAGCTATGGTTTGTTTGCGAAGCTCCCTCACCTGTTTCTCAAGTGCTTCTTTGTCAAGGTCTAAGCCGCATGTGGCACTCCTGCGGCATACTTGATTATTTAATACCTCAAATCGTATATTTCGTATAGCAAGCTATGGTTTGTTTGCGAAGCTCCCTCACCTGTTTCTCAAGTGCTTCTTTGTCAAGGTCTAAGTCGCATGGGGCACATCTGCGGCATACTTGCCTATTTGCTACCTCAAATCTTATATGTGGTATTGCCAGCTATGGTTTGTTTGCGAAGCTCTCTCACCTGTTTCTCAAGGGCTTCTTTGTCAGGGTCTAAGTCGCATTTGGTAACCTTGCGGCATACTTGCCTATTTGCTACCTCAAATCGTATACGTGGTATTGCAAGCTATGGTTTGTTTGCGAAGCTCCTTCACCTGTTTCTCAAGGGCTTCTTTGTCAGGGTCTAATTCGCATGTGGCACTCCTGCGGCCTACTTGCCTACTTGCTACCTCAAATCGTATATGTGGTATTGCAAGCTACGGTTTGTTTGCGAAGCTCCATCACCTGTTTCTCTCGGGCTTCTTTTTCAGGGTCTAAGTCGCACGTGGCACTCCTGCGGCATATTTGCCTATTTGTTACCTCAAATCGTATATGTGGAATTGCAAGCTATGGTTTGTTTGCGAAGATCCCTCACCTGTTTCTCAAGGGCTTCTTTTTCAGGGTCTAAGTCGCCTTTGGGACTCTTGGGGCATACTTGCTTATTTGCTATCTCAAATCGTATATGTGGTATTGCAAGCTATGGTTTGTTTGCGAAGCTCCCTCACCTGTTTCTCAAGTGCTTCTTTGTCAAGGTCTAAGTCGCAAGGGGCACATCTGCGGCATACTTGCCTTTTTGCTACCTCAAATCGTATATGTGGTATTGCAAGCTATGGTTAGTTTGCGAAGCTCACTCACCTCTTTCTCAAGGGCTTCTTAGTCAGGGTCTAAGCCGCATGTGGCACTCCTGCGGCATACTTGATTATTTAATACCTCAAATCGTATATTTCGTATAGCAAGCTATGGTTTGTTTGCGAAGCTCCCTCACCTGTTTCTCAAGTGCTTCTTTGTCAAGGTCTAAGTCGCATGGGGCACATCTGCGGCATACTTGCCTATTTGCTACCTCAAATCTTATATGTGGTATTGCAAGCTATGGTTTGTTTGCGAAGCTCTCTCACCTTTTTCTCAAGGGCTTCTTTGTCAGGGTCTAAGTCGCATGTGGTACCCTTGCGGCATACTTGCCTATTTGCTACCTCAAATCGTATATGTGGTATTGCAAGCTATGGTTTGTTTGCGAAGCTCCCTCACCTGTTTCTCAAGGGCTTCTTTGTCAGGGTCTAATTCGCATGTGGCACTCCTGCGGCCTACTTGCCTACTTGCTACCTCAAATCGTATATGTGGTATTGCAAGCTATGGTTTGTTTGCGAAGCTCCATCACCTGTTTCTCTCGGGCTTCTTTTTCAGGGTCTAAGTCGCACGTGGCACTCCTGCGGCATATTTGCCTATTTGTTACCTCAAATCGTATATGTGGAATTGCAAGCTATGGTTTGTTTGCGAAGCTCCCTCACCTGTTTCTCAAGGGCTTCTTTGTCAGGGTCTAAGTCGCATGTGGCACTCCTGCGGCATACTTGCCTATTTGCTACCTCAAATCGTATATGTGGTATTGCAAGCTATGGTTATGTTTGCGAAGCTCTATCACCTGTTTCTCAAGGGCTTCTTTGTCAGGGTCTAAGTCGCATGTGGCACTCCTGCGGCATACTTGCCTATTTGCTACCTCAAATCGTATGTGTGGTATTGCAAGCTATGGTTATGTTTGCGAAGCTCCCTCACATGTTTCTCAAGTGCTTCTTTGTGAAGGTCTAAGTCGCATGGGGCAGATCTGCGGCATACTTGCCTATTTGCTACCTGAAATCGTATATGTGGTATTGCAAGCTATGGTTTGTTTGCGAAGTTCCCTCACCTCTTTCTCAAGGGCTTCTTTGTCAGGATCTAAGTCGCATTTGGTACTCTTGGGGCATACTTGCCTTTTTGCTACCTCAAATCGTATATGTGGTATTGCAAGCTATTTTTAGTTTGGGAAGCTCACTCACCTCTTTCTCAAGGGCTTCTTAGTCAGGGTCTAAGTCGCATGTGGCACTCCTGCGGCATACTTGATTATTTGCTACCTCAAGTCGTATATTTGGTATAGCAAATATGGTTTGTTTGCGAAGCTCCTTCACCTGTTTCTCAAGTGCTTCTTTGTCAAGGTCTAAGTCGCATGGGGCACATCTGCGGCATACTTGCCTATTTGCTACCTCAAATCGTATATGTGGTATTGCAAGCTATGGTTTGTTTGCGAAGCTCCCTCACCTGTTTCTCAAGGGCTTCTTTGTCAGGGTCTAATTCGCATGTGGCACTCCTGCGGCCTACTTGCCTACTTGCTACCTCAAATCGTATATGTGGTATTGCAAGCTATGGTTTGTTTGCGAAGCTCCATCACCTGTTTCTCTCAGGCTGCTTTTTCTGGGTCTAAGTCGCACGTGGCGCTCTCTCGGCATATTTGCCTATTTGCTACCTCAAATCTTATATGTGGAATTGCAAGCTATGGTTTGTTTGCGAAGATCCCTCACCTGTTTCTCAAGGGCTTCTTTGTCAGGGTCTAAGTCGCATTTGGTACTCTTGGGGCATACTTGCTTATTTGCTATCTCAAATCGTATATGTGGTATTGCAAGCTATGGTTTGTTTGCGAAGCTCCCTCACCTGTTTCTCAAGGGCTTCTTTGGCAGGGTCTAAGTCGCATGTGGCACTCCTGCGGCATACTTGCCTATTTGCTACCTCAAATCGTATATGTGGTATTGCAAGCTATGGTTATGTTTGCGAAGCTCTATCACCTGTTTCTCAAGGGCTTCTTTGTCAGGGTCTAAGTCGCATGTGGCACTCCAGCGGCATACTTGCCTTTTTGCTACCTCAAATCGTATATGTGGTATTGCAAGCTATGGTTAGTTTGCGAAGCTCACTCACCTCTTTCTAGAGGGCTTCTTAGGGTCTAAGCCGCATGTGGCACTCCTTCGGCATACTTGATTATTTAATACCTCAAATGGTATATTTCGTATAGCAAGCTATGGTTTGTTTGCGAAGCTCCCTCACCTGTTTCTCAAGTGCTTCTTTGTCAAAGGTCTAAGTCGCATGGGGCACATCTGCGGCATACTTGCCTATTTGCTACCTCAAATCGTATGTGTGGTATTGCAAGCTATGGCTTGTTTGCGAAGCTCCATAACCTGTTTCTCTCGGGCTTCTTTTTCAGGGTCTAAGTCGCACGTGCCACTCCTGCGGCATATTTGCGTATTTGCTACCTCAAATCGTATATGTGGTATTGCAAGCTATGGTTTGTTTGCGAAGCTCCATCACCTGTTTCTCAAGGGCTTCTTTGTCAGGGTCTAAGTCGCATGTGGCACTCCTGCGGCAAAACTGCCTATTTGCTACCTCAAATTTTATATATGGTTTTGCAAGCTATGGTTTGTTTGCGAAGCTCCCTCACCTGTTTCTCAAGGGCTTCTTTGTCAGGGTCTAAGTCGCATTTGGTACCCTTCGGCATACTTGCCTATTTGCTACCTCAAATCGTACATGTGGTATTGCAAGCTATGGTTTGTTTGCGAAGCTCCCTCACCTGTTTCTCAAGGGCTTCTTTGTCAGGGTCTAATTAACATGTGGCACTCCTGCGGCATACTTGCTTACTTGCTACCTCAAATCGTATATGCGGTATTGCAAGCTATGGTTTGTTTGCGAAGCTCCCTCACCTGTTTCTCAAGGGCTTCTTTGTCAGGGTCTAAGTTGCATGTGGCACTCCTGCGGCATACTTGCCTATTTGCTACCTCAAATCGTATATGTGGTATTGCAAGCTATGGTATTTTTGGGAAGCTCCCTCACCTGTTTCTCAGGTGCTTCTTTGTCAGGGTCTAAGTCGCATGTGGCACGCCTGCGGCATACTTGCCTATTTGCTACCTCAAATCGTATATGTGGTATTGCAAGGTATGGTTATGTTTGCGAAGCTCCCTCACCTGTTTCTCAAGGGCTTCTTTGTCAGGGTCTAAGTCGCATGTGGCACTCCTGCGGCATACTTGCCTATTTGCTACCTCAAATCGTATATGTGGTATTGAAAGCTATGGTTAGTTTGCGAAGCTCACTCACCTCTTCCTCAAGTGCTTCTTTGTCAAGGTCTAAGTCGCATGGGGCACACCTGCGGCATACTTGCCTATTTGCTACCTCAAATCGTATATGTGGTATTGCAAGCTATGGTTGGTTTGCGAAGCTCCATCACCTGTTTCTCTCGGGCTTCTTTTTCAGGGTCTAAGTCGCACGTGGCACTCCTGCGGCATATTTGCCTATTTGCTACCTCAAATCATATAAATGGAATTGCAAGCTATGGTTTGTTTGCGAAGTTCCCTCACCTCTTTCTCAAGGGCTTCTTTGTCAGGGTCTAAGTCGCATTTGGAACTCTTGGGGCATACTTGCCTTTTTGCTACCTCAAATCGTATATGTGGTATTGCAAGCTATGGTTAGTTTGCGAAGCTCACTCACCTCTTTCTCAAGGGCTTCTTAGTCAGGGTCTAAGCCGCATGTGGCACTCCTGCGGCATACTTGATTATTTAATACCTCAAATCGTATATTTCGTATAGCAAGCTATGGTTTGTCTGCGAAGCTCCCTCACCTGTTTCTCAAGTGCTTCTTTGTCAAGGTCTAAGTCGCATGGGGCACATCTGCGGCATACTTGCCTATTTGCTACCTCAAATCTTATATGTGGTATTGCCAGCTATGGTTTGTTTGCGAAGCTCTCTCACCTGTTTCTCAAGGGCTTCTTTGTCAGGGTCTAAGTCGCATTTGGTAACCTTGCGGCATACTTGCCTATTTGCTACCTCAAATCGTATACGTGGTATTGCAAGCTATGGTTTGTTTGCGAAGCTCCTTCACCTGTTTCTCAAGGGCTTCTTTGTCAGGGTCTAATTCGCATGTGGCACTCCTGCGGCCTACTTGCCTACTTGCTACCTCAAATCGTATATGTGGTATTGCAAGCTACGGTTTGTTTGCGAAGCTCCATCACCTGTTTCTCTCGGGCTTCTTTTTCAGGGTCTAAGTCGCACGTGGCACTCCTGCGGCATATTTGCCTATTTGTTACCTCAAATCGTATATGTGGAATTGCAAGCTATGGTTTGTTTGCGAAGATCCCTCACCTGTTTCTCAAGGGCTTCTTTTTCAGGGTCTAAGTCGCATTTGGGACTCTTGGGGCATACTTGCTTATTTGCTATCTCAAATCGTATATGTGGTATTGCAAGCTATGGTTTGTTTGCGAAGCTCCCTCACCTGTTTCTCAAGTGCTTCTTTGTCAAGGTCTAAGCCGCATGTGGCACTCCTGCGGCATACTTGATTATTTAATACCTCAAATCGTATATTTCGTATAGCAAGCTATGGTTTGTTTGCGAAGCTCCCTCACCTGTTTCTCAAGTGCTTCTTTGTCAAGGTCTAAGTCGCATGGGGCACATCTGCGGCATACTTGCCTATTTGCTACCTCAAATCTTATATGTGGTATTGCAAGCTATGGTTTGTTTGCGAAGCTCTCTCACCTGTTTCTCAAGGGCTTCTTTGTCAGGGTCTAAGTCGCATTTGGTACCCTTGCGGCATACTTGCCTATTTGCTACCTCAAATCGTATACGTGGTATTGCAAGCTATGGTTTGTTTGCGAAGCTCCCTCACCTGTTTCTCAAGGGCTTCTTTGTCAGGGTCTAATTCGCATGTGGCACTCCTGCGGCCTACTTGCCTACTTGCTACCTCAAATCGTATATGTGGTATTGCAAGCTACGGTTTGTTTGCGAAGCTCCATCACCTGTTTCTCTCGGGCTTCTTTTTCAGGGTCTAAGTCGCACGTGGCACTCCTGCGGCATATTTGCCTATTTGTTACCTCAAATCGTATATGTGGAATTGCAAGCTATGGTTTGTTTGCGAAGATCCCTCACCTGTTTGTCAAGGGCTTCTTTTTAAGGGTCTAAGTCGCATTTGGTACTCTTGGGGCATACTTGCTTATTTGCTATCTCAAATCGTATATGTGGTATTGCAAGCTATGGTTTGTTTGCGAAGCTCCCTCACCTGTTTCTCAAGGGCTTCTTTGGCAGGGTCTAAGTCGCATGTGGCACTCCTGCGGCATACTTGCCTATTTGCTACCTCAAATCGTATATGTGGTATTGCAAGTATGGTTATGTTTGCGAAGCTCTATCACCTGTTTCTCAAGGGCTTCTTTGTCAGGGTCTAAGTCGCATGTGGCACTCCTGCGGCATACTTGCCTATTTGCTACCTCAAATCGTATGTGTGGTATTGCAAGCTATGGTTATGTTTGCGAAGCTCCCTCACATGTTTCTCAAGTGCTTCTTTGTGAATGTCTAAGTCGCATGGGGCAGATCTGCGGCATACTTGCCTATTTGCTACCTGAAATCGTATATGTGGTATTGCAAGCTATGGCTTGTTTGCGAAGCTCCATCACCTGTTTCTCTCGGGCTTCTTTTTCAGGGTCTAAGTCGCACGTGCCACTCCTGCGGCATATTTGCCTATTTGCTACCTCAAATCGTATATGTGGAATTGCAAGCTATGGTTTGTTTGCGAAGTTCCCTCACCTCTTTCTCAAGGGCTTCTTTGTCAGGATCTAAGTCGCATTTGGTACTCTTGGGGCATACTTGCCTTTTTGCTACCTCAAATCGTATATGTGGTATTGCAAGCTATTTTTAGTTTGGGAAGCTCACTCACCTCTTTCTCAAGGGCTTCTTAGTCAGGGTCTAAGTCGCATGTGGCACTCCTGCGGCATACTTGATTATTTGCTACCTCAAGTCGTATATTTGGTATAGCAAATATGGTTTGTTTGCGAAGCTCCTTCACCTGTTTCTCAAGTGCTTCTTTGTCAAGGTCTAAGTCGCATGGGGCACATCTGCGGCATACTTGCCTATTTGCTACCTCAAATCGTATATGTGGTATTGCAAGCTATGGTTTGTTTGCGAAGCTCCCTCACCTGTTTCTCAAGGGCTTCTTTGTCAGGGTCTAATTCGCATGTGGCACTCCTGCGGCCTACTTGCCTACTTGCTACCTCAAATCGTATATGTGGTATTGCAAGCTATGGTTTGTTTGCGAAGCTCCATCACCTGTTTCTCTCAGGCTGCTTTTTCTGGGTCTAAGTCGCACGTGGCGCTCTCTCGGCATATTTGCCTATTTGCTACCTCAAATCTTATATGTGGAATTGCAAGCTATGGTTTGTTTGCGAAGATCCCTCACCTGTTTCTCAAGGGCTTCTTTGTCAGGGTCTAAGTCGCATTTGGTACTCTTGGGGCATACTTGCTTATTTGCTATCTCAAATCGTATATGTGGTATTGCAAGCTATGGTTTGTTTGCGAAGCTCCCTCACCTGTTTCTCAAGGGCTTCTTTGGCAGGGTCTAAGTCGCATGTGGCACTCCTGCGGCATACTTGCCTATTTGCTACCTCAAATCGTATATGTGGTATTGCAAGCTATGGTTATGTTTGCGAAGCTCTATCACCTGTTTCTCAAGGGCTTCTTTCTCAGGGTCTAAGTCGCATGTGGCACTCCAGCGGCATACTTGCCTTTTTGCTACCTCAAATCGTATATGTGGTATTGCAAGCTATGGTTAGTTTGCGAAGCTCACTCACCTCTTTCTAGAGGGCTTCTTAGGGTCTAAGCCGCATGTGGCACTCCTTCGGCATACTTGATTATTTAATACCTCAAATGGTATATTTCGTATAGCAAGCTATGGTTTGTTTGCGAAGCTCCCTCACCTGTTTCTCAAGTGCTTCTTTGTCAAAGGTCTAAGTCGCATGGGGCACATCTGCGGCATACTTGCCTATTTGCTACCTCAAATCGTATGTGTGGTATTGCAAGCTATGGCTTGTTTGCGAAGCTCCATAACCTGTTTCTCTCGGGCTTCTTTTTCAGGGTCTAAGTCGCACGTGCCACTCCTGCGGCATATTTGCGTATTTGCTACCTCAAATCGTATATGTGGTATTGCAAGCTATGGTTTGTTTGCGAAGCTCCATCACCTGTTTCTCAAGGGCTTCTTTGTCAGGGTCTAAGTCGCATGTGGCACTCCTGCGGCAAAACTGCCTATTTGCTACCTCAAATTTTATATATGGTTTTGCAAGCTATGGTTTGTTTGCGAAGCTCCCTCACCTGTTTCTCAAGGGCTTCTTTGTCAGGGTCTAAGTCGCATTTGGTACCCTCTCGGCATACTTGCCTATTTGCTACCTCAAATCGTACATGTGGTATTGCAAGCTATGGTTTGTTTGCGAAGCTCCCTCACCTGTTTCTCAAGGGCTTCTTTGTCAGGGTCTAATTAACATGTGGCACTCCTGCGGCATACTTGCTTACTTGCTACCTCAAATCGTATATGCGGTATTGCAAGCTATGGTTTGTTTGCGAAGCTCCCTCACCTGTTTCTCAAGGGCTTCTTTGTCAGGGTCTAAGTTGCATGTGGCACTCCTGCGGCATACTTGCCTATTTGCTACCTCAAATCGTATATGTGGTATTGCAAGCTATGGTATTTTTGGGAAGCTCCCTCACCTGTTTCTCAGGTGCTTCTTTGTCAGGGTCTAAGTCGCATGTGGCACGCCTGCGGCATACTTGCCTATTTGCTACCTCAAATCGTATATGTGGTATTGCAAGGTATGGTTATGTTTGCGAAGCTCCCTCACCTGTTTCTCAAGGGCTTCTTTGTCAGGGTCTAAGTCGCATGTGGCACTCCTGCGGCATACTTGCCTATTTGCTACCTCAAATCGTATATGTGGTATTGAAAGCTATGGTTAGTTTGCGAAGCTCACTCACCTCTTCCTCAAGTGCTTCTTTGTCAAGGTCTAAGTCGCATGGGGCACACCTGCGGCATACTTGCCTATTTGCTACCTCAAATCGTACATGTGGTATTGCAAGCTATGGTTTGTTTGCGAAGCTCCATCACCTGTTTCTCAAGGTCTTCTTTGTCAGGGTCAAATTAACATGTGGCACTCCTGCGGCATACTTGCTTACTTGCTACCTCAAATCGTATATGCGGTATTGCAAGCTATGGTTTGTTTGCGAAGCTCCCTCACCTGTTTCTCAAGGGCTTCTTTGTCAGGGTCTAAGTCGCATGTGGCACGCCTGCGGCATACTTGCCTATTTGCTACCTCAAATCGTATATGTGGTATTGCAAGGTATGGTTATGTTTGCGAAGCTCCCTCACCTGTTTCTCAAGGGCTTCTTTGTCAGGGTCTAAGTCGCATGTGGCACTCCTGCGGCATACTTGCCTATTTGCTACCTCAAATCGTATATGTGGTATTGAAAGCTATGGTTAGTTTGCGAAGCTCACTCACCTCTTCCTCAAGTGCTTCTTTGTCAAGGTCTAAGTCGCATGGGGCACACCTGCGGCATACTTGCCTATTTGCTACCTCAAATCGTATATGTGGTATTGCAAGCTATGGTTGGTTTGCGAAGCTCCATCACCTGTTTCTCTCGGGCTTCTTTTTCAGGGTCTAAGTCGCACGTGGCACTCCTGCGGCATACTTGCCTATTTGCTACCTCAAATCGTATATGTGGTATTGCAAGCTATGGTTAGTTTGCGAAGCTCACTCACCTCTTTCTCAAGGGCTTCTTAGTCAGGGTCTAAGCCGCATGTGGCACTCCTGCGGCATACTTGATTATTTAATACCTCAAATCGTATATTTCGTATAGCAAGCTATGGTTTGTCTGCGAAGCTCCCTCACCTGTTTCTCAAGTGCTTCTTTGTCAAGGTCTAAGTCGCATGGGGCACATCTGCGGCATACTTGCCTATTTGCTACCTCAAATCTTATATGTGGTATTGCCAGCTATGGTTTGTTTGCGAAGCTCTCTCACCTGTTTCTCAAGGGCTTCTTTGTCAGGGTCTAAGTCGCATTTGGTAACCTTGCGGCATACTTGCCTATTTGCTACCTCAAATCGTATACGTGGTATTGCAAGCTATGGTTTGTTTGCGAAGCTCCTTCACCTGTTTCTCAAGGGCTTCTTTGTCCGGGTCTAATTCGCATGTGGCACTCCTGCGGCCTACTTGCCTACTTGCTACCTCAAATCGTATATGTGGTATTGCAAGCTACGGTTTGTTTGCGAAGCTCCATCACCTGTTTCTCTCGGGCTTCTTTTTCAGGGTCTAAGTCGCACGTGGCACTCCTGCGGCATATTTGCCTATTTGTTACCTCAAATCGTATATGTGGAATTGCAAGCTATGGTTTGTTTGCGAAGATCCCTCACCTGTTTCTCAAGGGCTTCTTTTTCAGCGTCTAAGTCGCATTTGGGACTCTTGGGGCATACTTGCTTATTTGCTATCTCAAATCGTATATGTGGTATTGCAAGCTATGGTTTGTTTGCGAAGCTCCCTCACCTGTTTCTCAAGTGCTTCTTTGTCAAGGTCTAAGCCGCATGTGGCACTCCTGCGGCATACTTGATTATTTAATACCTCAAATCGTATATTTCGTATAGCAAGCTATGGTTTGTTTGCGAAGCTCCCTCACCTGTTTCTCAAGTGCTTCTTTGTCAAGGTCTAAGTCGCATGGGGCACATCTGCGGCATACTTGCCTATTTGCTACCTCAAATCTTATATGTGGTATTGCCAGCTATGGTTTGTTTGCGAAGCTCTCTCACCTGTTTCTCAAGGGCTTCTTTGTCAGGGTCTAAGTCGCATTTGGTAACCTTGCGGCATACTTGCCTATTTGCTACCTCAAATCGTATACGTGGTATTGCAAGCTATGGTTTGTTTGCGAAGCTCCTTCACCTGTTTCTCAAGGGCTTCTTTGTCAGGGTCTAATTCGCATGTGGCACTCCTGCGGCCTACTTGCCTACTTGCTACCTCAAATCGTATATGTGGTATTGCAAGCTACGGTTTGTTTGCGAAGCTCCATCACCTGTTTCTCTCGGGCTTCTTTTTCAGGGTCTAAGTCGCACGTGGCACTCCTGCGGCATATTTGCCTATTTGTTACCTCAAATCGTATATGTGGAATTGCAAGCTATGGTTTGTTTGCGAAGATCCCTCACCTGTTTCTCAAGGGCTTCTTTTTCAGGGTCTAAGTCGCCTTTGGGACTCTTGGGGCATACTTGCTTATTTGCTATCTCAAATTGTATATGTGGTATTGCAAGCTATGGTTTGTTTGCGAAGCTCCCTCACCTGTTTCTCAAGTGCTTCTTTGTCAAGGTCTAAGTCGCAAGGGGCACATCTGCGGCATACTTGCCTTTTTGCTACCTCAAATCGTATATGTGGTATTGCAAGCTATGGTTAGTTTGCGAAGCTCACTCACCTCTTTCTCAAGGGCTTCTTAGTCAGGGTCTAAGCCGCATGTGGCACTCCTGCGGCATACTTGATTATTTAATACCTCAAATCGTATATTTCGTATAGCAAGCTATGGTTTGTTTGCGAAGCTCCCTCACCTGTTTCTCAAGTGCTTCTTTGTCAAGGTCTAAGTCGCATGGGGCACATCTGCGGCATACTTGCCTATTTGCTACCTCAAATCTTATATGTGGTATTGCAAGCTATGGTTTGTTTGCGAAGCTCTCTCACCTTTTTCTCAAGGGCTTCTTTGTCAGGGTCTAAGTCGCATTTGGTACCCTTGCGGCATACTTGCCTATTTGCTACCTCAAATCGTATATGTGGTATTGCAAGCTATGGTTTGTTTGCGAAGCTCCCTCACCTGTTTCTCAAGGGCTTCTTTGTCAGGGTCTAATTCGCATGTGGCACTCCTGCGGCCTACTTGCCTACTTGCTACCTCAAATCGTATATGTGGTATTGCAAGCTACGGTTTGTTTGCGAAGCTCCATCACCTGTTTCTCTCGGGCTTCTTTTTCAGGGTCTAAGTCGCACGTGGCACTCCTGCGGCATATTTGCCTAATGGTTACCTCAAATCGTATATGTGGAATTGCAAGCTATGGTTTGTTTGCGAAGATCCCTCACCTGTTTCTCAAGGGCTTCTTTTCAGGGTCTAAGTCGCATTTGGGACTCTTGGGCATACTTGCTTATTTGCTATCTCAAATCGTATATGTGGTATTGCAAGCTATGGTTTGTTTGCGAAGCTCCCTCACCTGTTTCTCAAGGGCTTCTTTGTCAGGGTCTAAGTCGCATGTGGCACTCCTGCGGCCTACTTGCCTACTTGCTACCTCAAATCGTATATGTGGTATTGCAAGCTATGGTTTGTTTGCGAAGCTCCATCACCTGTTTCTCTCGGGCTTCTTTTTCAGGGTCTAAGTCGCACGTGGCACTCCTGCGGCATATTTGCCTATTTGTTACCTCAAATCGTATATGTGGAATTGCAAGCTATGGTTTGTTTGCGAAGATCCCTCACCTGTTTCTCAAGGGCTTCTTTGGCAGGGTCTAAGTCGCATGTGGCACTCCTGCGGCATACTTGCCTATTTGCTACCTCAAATCGTATATGTGGTATTGCAAGCTATGGTTTGTTTGCGAAGCTCCATCACCTGTTTCTCTCGGGCTTCTTTTTCAGGGTCTAAGTCGCATGTGGCACTCCTGCGGCATACTTGCTTATTTGCTACCTCAAATCGTATATGTGGTATTGCAAGCTATGGTTTGTTTGCGAAGCTCCCTCACCTGTTTCTCAAGGGCTTCTTTGTCAGGGTCTAAGTCGCATGTGGCACTCCTGCGGCATACTTGCCTTTTTGCTACCTCAAATCGTATATGTGGTATTGCAAGCTATGGTTAGTTTGCGAAGCTCGCTCACCTCTTTCTCATGGGCTTCTTAGTCAGGGTCTAAGCCGCATGTGGCACTCCTGCGGCATACTTGATTATTTAATACCTCAAATCGTATATTTCGTATAGCAAGCTATGGTTTGTTTGCGAAGCTCCCTCACCTGTTTCTCAAGTGCTTCTTTGTCAAGGTCTAAGTCGCATGGGGCACATCTGCGGCATACTTGCCTATTTGCTACCTCAAATCGTATATGTGGCATTGCAAGCTATGGTTTGTTTGCGAAGCTCCCTCACCTGTTTCTCAAGGGCTTCTTTGTCAGGGTCTAAGTCGCATGTGGCACTCCTGCGGCATACTTGCCTATTTGCTACCTCAAATCGTATATGTGGTATTGCAAGCTATGGTTTGTTTGCGAAGCTCCCTCACCTGTTTCTCAAGGGCTTCTTTGTCAGGGTCTAAGTCGCATGTGGCACTCCTGCGGCATACTTGCCTATTTGCTACCTCAAATCTTATATGTGGTATTGCAAGCTATGGTTATGTTTGCGAAGCTCCCTCACCTGTTTCCCAAGTGCTTCTTTGTCAAGGTCTAAGTCGCATGGGGCAGATCTGCGGCATACTTGCCTATTTGCTACCTCAAATCGTATATGTGGTATTGCAAGCTATGTTTAGTTTGCGAAGCTCACTCACCTCTTTCTCAAGGGCTTCTTAGTCAGGGTCTAAGTCGCATGTGGCACTCCTGCGGCATACTTGATTATTTGCTACCTCAAGTCGTATATTTGGTATAGCAAGCTATGGTTTGTTTGCGAAGCTCCTTCACCTGTTTCTCAAGTGCTTCTTTGTCAAGGTCTAAGTCGCATGGGGCACATCTGCGCATACTTGCCTATTTGCTACCTCAAATCGTATATGTGGTATTGCAAGCTATGGTTTGTTTGCGAAGCTCCTTCACCTGTTTCTCAAGGGCTTCTTTGTCAGGGTCTAATTCGCATGTGGCACTCCTGCGGCCTACTTGCCTACTTGCTACCTCAAATCGTATATGTGGTATTGCAAGCTACGGTTTGTTTGCGAAGCTCCATCACCTGTTTCTCTCGGGCTTCTTTTTCAGGGTCTAAGTCGCACGTGGCACTCCTGCGGCATATTTGCCTATTTGTTACCTCAAATCGTATATGTGGAATTGCAAGCTATGGTTTGTTTGCGAAGATCCCTCACCTGTTTCTCAAGGGCTTCTTTTTCAGGGTCTAAGTCGCATTTGGGACTCTTGGGGCATACTTGCTTATTTGCTATCTCAAATCGTATATGTGGTATTGCAAGCTATGGTTTGTTTGCGAAGCTCCCTCACCTGTTTCTCAAGGGCTTCTTTGTCAGGGTCTAAGTCGCATGTGGCACTCCTGCGGCATACTTGCCTATTTGCTACCTCAAATCGTATATGTGGTATTGCAAGCTATGGTTTGTTTGCGAAGCTCCCTCACCTGTTTCTCAAGGGCTTCTTTGTCAGGGTCTAAGTCGCATGTGGCACTCCTGCGGCATACTTGCCTATTTGCTACCTCAAATCGTATATGTGGTATTGCAAGCTATGGTTTGTTTGCGAAGCTCCATCACCTGTTTCTCTCGGGCTTCTTTTTCAGGGTCTAAGTCGCACGTGGCACTCCTGCGGCATATTTGCCTATTTGCTACCTCAAATCGTATATGTGGAATTGCAAGCTATGGTTTGTTTGCGAAGCTCCCTCACCTGTTTCTCAAGGGCTTCTTTGTCAGGGTCTAATTCGCATGTGGCACTCCTGCGGCCTACTTGCCTACTTGCTACCTCAAATCGTATATGTGGTATTGCAAGCTACGGTTTGTTTGCGAAGCTCCCTCACCTGTTTCTCAAGGGCTTCTTTGTCAGGGTCTAAGTCGCATGTGGCACTCCTGCGGCATACTTGCCTATTTGCTACCTCAAATCGTATATTTCGTATAGCAAGCTATGGTTTGTTTGCGAAGCTCCCTCACCTGTTTCTCAAGTGCTTCTTTGTCAAGGTCTAAGTCGCATGGGGCACATCTGCGGCATACTTGCCTATTTGCTACCTCAAATCTTATATGTGGTATTGCAAGCTATGGTTTGTTTGCGAAGCTCTCTCACCTTTTTCTCAAGGGCTTCTTTGTCAGGGTCTAAGTCGCATTTGGTACCCTTGCGGCATACTTGCCTATTTGCTACCTCAAATCGTATATGTGGTATTGCAAGCTATGGTTTGTTTGCGAAGCTCCCTCACCTGTTTCTCAAGGGCTTCTTTGTCAGGGTCTAATTCGCATGTGGCACTCCTGCGGCCTACTTGCCTACTTGCTACCTCAAATCGTATATGTGGTATTGCAAGCTACGGTTTGTTTGCGAAGCTCCATCACCTGTTTCTCTCGGGCTTCTTTTTCAGGGTCTAAGTCGCACGTGGCACTCCTGCGGCATATTTGCCTATTTGTTACCTCAAATCGTATATGTGGAATTGCAAGCTATGGTTTGTTTGCGAAGATCCCTCACCTGTTTCTCAAGGGCTTCTTTGTCAGGGTCTAAGTCGCATTTGGGACTCTTGGGGCATACTTGCTTATTTGCTATCTCAAATCGTATATGTGGTATTGCAAGCTATGGTTTGTTTGCGAAGCTCCCTCACCTGTTTCTCAAGGGCTTCTTTGGCAGGGTCTAAGTCGCATGTGGCACTCCTGCGGCATACTTGCCTATTTGCTACCTCAAATCGTATATGTGGTATTGCAAGCTATGGTTATGTTTGCGAAGCTCCCTCACCTGTTTCTCAAGGGCTTCTTTGTCAGAGGTCTAAGTCGCATGTGGCACTCCTGCGGCATACTGGCCTATTTGCTACCTCAAATCATATATGTGGTATTGCAAGCTATGGTTTGTTTGCGAAGCTCCCTCACCTGTTTCTCAAGGGCTTCTTTGTCAGGGTCTAAGTCGCATGTGGCACTCTTGCGGCATACTTGCCTATTTGCTACCTCAAAACGTATATGTGGTATTGCAAGCTATGGTTTTTTTGCGAAGCTCCTTCACCTGTTTCTCAAGGGCTTCTTTGTCAGGGTCTAAGTCGCATGTGGCACTCCTGCGGCCTACTTGCCTACTTGCTACCTCAAATCGTATATGTGGTATTGCAAGCTACGGTTTGTTTGCGAAGCTCCCTCACCTGTTTCTCAAGGGCTTCTTTGTCAGGGTCTAAGTCGCATGTGGCACTCCTGCGGCATACTTGCCTATTTGCTACCTCAAATCGTATATGTGGTATTGCAAGCTATGGTTTGTTTGCGAAGCTCCACTCACCTGTTTCTCAAGGGCTTCTTTTTCAGGGTCTAAGTCGCACGTGGCACTCCTGCGGCATATTTGCCTATTTGCTACCTCAAATCGTATATGTGGAATTGCAAGCTATGGTTTGTTTGCGAAGCTCCCTCACCTGTTTCTCAAGGGCTTCTTTGTCAGGGTCTAAGTCGCATGTGGCACTCCTGCGGCATACTTGCCTATTTGCTACCTCAAATCGTATATGTGGTATTGCAAGCTATGGTTTGTTTGCGAAGCTCCCTCACCTGTTTCTCAAGGGCTTCTTTGTCAGGGTCTAATTCGCATGTGGCACTCCTGCGGCCTACTTGCCTACTTGCTACCTCAAATCGTATATTTCGTATAGCAAGCTATGGTTTGTTTGCGAAGCTCCCTCACCTGTTTCTCAAGTGCTTCTTTGTCAAGGTCTAAGTCGCATGGGGCACATCTGCGGCATACTTGCCTATTTGCTACCTCAAATCTTATATGTGGTATTGCAAGCTATGGTTTGTTTGCGAAGCTCTCTCACCTTTTTCTCAAGGGCTTCTTTGTCAGGGTCTAAGTCGCATTTGGTACCCTTGCGGCATACTTGCCTATTTGCTACCTCAAATCGTATATGTGGTATTGCAAGCTATGGTTTGTTTGCGAAGCTCCCTCACCTGTTTCTCAAGGGCTTCTTTGTCAGGGTCTAATTCGCATGTGGCACTCCTGCGGCCTACTTGCCTACTTGCTACCTCAAATCGTATATGTGGTATTGCAAGCTACGGTTTGTTTGCGAAGCTCCATCACCTGTTTCTCTCGGGCTTCTTTTTCAGGGTCTAAGTCGCACGTGGCACTCCTGCGGCATATTTGCCTATTTGTTACCTCAAATCGTATATGTGGAATTGCAAGCTATGGTTTGTTTGCGAAGCTCCATCACCTGTTTTTCTCAGGGCTTCTTTTTCAGGGTCTAAGTCGCACGTGCCACTCCTGCGGCATATTTGCCTATTTGCTACCTCAAATCTTATATGTGGTATTGTAAGGTATGGTTATGTTTGCGAAGCTCCCTCACCTGTTTCTCAAGGGCTTCTTTGTCAGGGTCTAAGTCGCATGTGGCACTCCTGCGGCATACTTGCCTATTTGCTACCTCAAATCGTATATGTGGTATTGCAAGCTATGGTTAGTTTGCGAAGCTCACTCACCTCTTCCTCAAGGGCTTCTTAGTCAGGGTCTAAGTCGCATGTGGCACTCCTGCGGCATACTTGATTATTTGCTACTTTAAATCGTATATTTGGTATAGCAAGCTATGGCTTGTTTGCGAAGCTCCATCCCCTGTTTTTCTCGGGCTTCTTTTTCAGGGTCTAAGTCGCACGTGCCACTCCTGCGGCATATTTGCCTATTTGCTACCTCAAATCATATATGTGGAATTGCAAGCTATGGTTTGTTTCCGAAGCTCCCTCACCTGTTTCTCAAGTGCTTCTTTGTCAAGGTCTAAGTCGCAAGGGGCACATCGGCGGCATACTTGCCTATTTGCTACCTTAAATCATATATGTGGTATTGCAAGCTATGGTTATGTTTGCGAAGCTCCCTCACCCGTTTCTGAAGGGCTTCTTTGTCAGGGTCTAAGTCGCATGTAGCACTCCTGCGGCATACTTGCCTTTTTGCTACCTCAAATCGTATATGTGGTATTGCAAGCTATGGTTAGTTTGCGAAGCTCACTCACCTCTTTCTCAAGGGCTTCTTAGTCAGGGTCTAAGCCGCATGTGGCACTCCTGCGGCATACTTGATTATTTAATACCTCAAATCGTATATTTCGTATAGCAAGCTATGGTTTGTTTGCGAAGCTCCCTCACCTGTTTCTCAAGTGCTTCTTTGTCAAGGTCTAAGTCGCATGGCGCACATCTGCGGCATACTTGCCTATTTGCTACCTCAAATCTTATATGTGGTATTGCAAGCTATGGTTTGTTTGCGAAGCTCTCTCACCTGTTTCTCAAGGGCTTCTTTGTCAGGGTCTAAGTCGCATTTGGTAACCTTGCGGCATACTTGCCTATTTGCTACCTCAAATCGTATACGTGGTATTGCAAGCTATGGTTTGTTTGCGAAGCTCCTTCACCTGTTTCTCAAGGGCTTCTTTGTCAGGGTCTAATTCGCATGTGGCACTCCTGCGGCCTACTTGCCTACTTGCTACCTCAAATCGTATATGTGGTATTGCAAGCTAGGGTTTGTTTGCGAAGCTCCATCACCTGTTTCTCTCGGGCTTCTTTTTCAGGGTCTAAGTCGCACGTGGCACTCCTGCGGCATATTTGCCTATTTGTTACCTCAAATCGTATATGTGGAATTGCAAGCTATGGTTTGTTTGCGAAGATCCCTCACCTGTTTCTCAAGGGCTTCTTTTTCAGGGTCTAAGTCGCATTTGGGACTCTTGGGGCATACTTGCTTATTTGCTATCTCAAATCGTATATGTGGTATTGCAAGCTATGGTTTGTTTGCGAAGCTCCCTCACCTGTTTCTCAAGGGCTTCTTTGTCAGGGTCTAAGTCGCATGTGGCACTCCTGCGGCATACTTGCCTATTTGCTACCTCAAATCGTATATGTGGTATTGCAAGCTATGGTTTGTTTGCGAAGCTCCATCACCTGTTTCTCTCGGGCTTCTTTTTCAGGGTCTAAGTCGCACGTGGCACTCCTGCGGCATATTTGCCTATTTGCTACCTCAAATCGTATATGTGGAATTGCAAGCTATGGTTTGTTTGCGAAGATCCCTCACCTGTTTCTCAAGGGCTTCTTTGTCAGGGTCTAAGTCGCATTTGGGACTCTTGGGGCATACTTGCCTTATTTGCTATCTCAAATCGTATATGTGGTATTGCAAGCTATGGTTTGTTTGCGAAGCTCCCTCACCTGTTTCTCAAGGGCTTCTTTGGCAGGGTCTAATTCGCATGTGGCACTCCTGCGGCATACTTGCCTACTTGCTACCTCAAATCGTATATGTGGTATTGCAAGCTACGGTTTGTTTGCGAAGCTCCCTCACCTGTTTCTCAAGGGCTTCTTTGTCAGGGTCTAAGTCGCATGTGGCACTCCTGCGGCATACTTGCCTACTTGCTACCTCAAATCGTATATGTGGTATTGCAAGCTACGGTTTGTTTGCGAAGCTCCCTCACCTGTTTGTCAAGGGCTTCTTTGGCAGGGTCTAATTCGCATGTGGCACTCCTGCGGCATACTTGCCTATTTGCTACCTCAAATCGTATATGTGGTATTGCAAGCTATGGTTTGTTTGCGAAGCTCCCTCACCTGTTTCTCAAGGGCTTCTTTGTCAGGGTCTAATTCGCATGTGGCACTCCTGCGGCCTACTTGCCTACTTGCTACCTCAAATCGTATATGTGGTATTGCAAGCTACGGTTTGTTTGCGAAGCTCCCTCACCTGTTTCTCAAGGGCTTCTTTGTCAGGGTCTAAGTCGCATGTGGCACTCCTGCGGCATACTTGCCTACTTGCTACCTCAAATCGTATATGTGGTATTGCAAGCTACGGTTTGTTTGCGAAGCTCCCTCACCTGTTTCTCAAGGGCTTCTTTGTCAGGGTCTAAGTCGCATGTGGCACTCCTGCGGCATACTTGCCTACTTGCTACCTCAAATCGTATATGTGGTATTGCAAGCTACGGTTTGTTTGCGAAGCTCCCTCACCTGTTTCTCAAGGGCTTCTTTGTCAGGGTCTAATTCGCATGTGGCACTCCTGCGGCCTACTTGCCTACTTGCTACCTCAAATCGTATATGTGGTATTGCAAGCTACGGTTTGTTTGCGAAGCTCCCTCACCTGTTTCTCAAGGGCTTCTTTGTCAGGGTCTAAGTCGCATGTGGCACTCCTGCGGCATACTTGCCTATTTGCTACCTCAAATCGTATATGTGGTATTGCAAGCTATGGTTTGTTTGCGAAGCTCCCTCACCTGTTTCTCAAGGGCTTCTTTGTCAGGGTCTAATTCGCATGTGGCACTCCTGCGGCCTACTTGCCTACTTGCTACCTCAAATCGTATATGTGGTATTGCAAGCTATGGTTTGTTTGCGAAGCTCCCTCACCTGTTTCTCAAGGGCTTCTTTGTCAGGGTCTAATTCGCATGTGGCACTCCTGCGGCATACTTGCCTACTTGCTACCTCAAATCGTATATGTGGTATTGCAAGCTATGGTTTGTTTGCGAAGCTCCCTCACCTGTTTCTCAAGGGCTTCTTTGTCAGGGTCTAAGTCGCATGTGGCACTCCTGCGGCATACTTGCCTATTTGCTACCTCAAATCGTATATGTGGTATTGCAAGCTATGGTTTGTTTGCGAAGCTCCCTCACCTGTTTCTCAAGGGCTTCTTTGTCAGGGTCTAATTCGCATGTGGCACTCCTGCGGCCTACTTGCCTACTTGCTACCTCAAATCGTATATGTGGTATTGCAAGCTATGGTTTGTTTGCGAAGCTCCCTCACCTGTTTCTCAAGGGCTTCTTTGTCAGGGTCTAAGTCGCATGTGGCACTCCTGCGGCATACTTGCCTACTTGCTACCTCAAATCGTATATGTGGTATTGCAAGCTACGGTTTGTTTGCGAAGCTCCCTCACCTGTTTCTCAAGGGCTTCTTTGTCAGGGTCTAATTCGCATGTGGCACTCCTGCGGCCTACTTGCCTACTTGCTACCTCAAATCGTATATGTGGTATTGCAAGCTACGGTTTGTTTGCGAAGCTCCCTCACCTGTTTCTCAAGGGCTTCTTTGGCAGGGTCTAATTCGCATGTGGCACTCCTGCGGCATACTTGCCTACTTGCTACCTCAAATCGTATATGTGGTATTGCAAGCTACGGTTTGTTTGCGAAGCTCCCTCACCTGTTTCTCAAGGGCTTCTTTGTCAGGGTCTAATTCGCATGTGGCACTCCTGCGGCCTACTTGCCTACTTGCTACCTCAAATCGTATATGTGGTATTGCAAGCTACGGTTTGTTTGCGAAGCTCCCTCACCTGTTTCTCAAGGGCTTCTTTGTCAGGGTCTAATTCGCATGTGGCACTCCTGCGGCCTACTTGCCTACTTGCTACCTCAAATCGTATATGTGGTATTGCAAGCTACGGTTTGTTTGCGAAGCTCCCTCACCTGTTTCTCAAGGGCTTCTTTGTCAGGGTCTAATTCGCATGTGGCACTCCTGCGGCATACTTGCCTACTTGCTACCTCAAATCGTATATGTGGTATTGCAAGCTATGGTTTGTTTGCGAAGCTCCCTCACCTGTTTCTCAAGGGCTTCTTTGTCAGGGTCTAATTCGCATGTGGCACTCCTGCGGCCTACTTGCCTACTTGCTACCTCAAATCGTATATGTGGTATTGCAAGCTACGGTTTGTTTGCGAAGCTCCATCACCTGTTTCTCTCGGGCTTCTTTTTCAGGGTCTAAGTCGCACGTGGCACTCCTGCGGCATATTTGCCTATTTGTTACCTCAAATCGTATATGTGGAATTGCAAGCTATGGTTTGTTTGCGAAGCTCCCTCACCTGTTTCTCAAGGGCTTCTTTGTCAGGGTCTAATTCGCATGTGGCACTCCTGCGGCCTACTTGCCTACTTGCTACCTCAAATCCTATATGTGGTATTGCAAGCTACGGTTTGTTTGCGAAGCTCCCTCACCTGTTTCTCAAGGGCTTCTTTGTCAGGGTCTAATTCGCATGTGGCACTCCTGCGGCCTACTTGCCTACTTGCTACCTCAAATCGTATATGTGGTATTGCAAGCTACGGTTTGTTTGCGAAGCTCCCTCACCTGTTTCTCAAGGGCTTCTTTGTCAGGGTCTAATTCGCATGTGGCACTCCTGCGGCCTACTTGCCTACTTGCTACCTCAAATCGTATATGTGGTATTGCAAGCTACGGTTTGTTTGCGAAGCTCCATCACCTGTTTCTCTCGGGCTTCTTTTTCAGGGTCTAAGTCGCACGTGGCACTCCTGCGGCATATTTGCCTATTTGTTACCTCAAATCGTATATGTGGAATTGCAAGCTATGGTTTGTTTGCGAAGCTCCCTCACCTGTTTCTCAAGGGCTTCTTTGTCAGGGTCTAAGTCGCATGTGGCACTCCTGCGGCATACTTGCCTACTTGCTACCTCAAATCGTATATGTGGTATTGCAAGCTACGGTTTGTTTGCGAAGCTCCCTCACCTGTTTCTCAAGGGCTTCTTTGTCAGGGTCTAATTCGCATGTGGCACTCCTGCGGCCTACTTGCCTACTTGCTACCTCAAATCGTATATGTGGTATTGCAAGCTACGGTTTGTTTGCGAAGCTCCATCACCTGTTTCTCTCGGGCTTCTTTTTCAGGGTCTAAGTCGCACGTGGCACTCCTGCGGCATATTTGCCTATTTGTTACCTCAAATCGTATATGTGGAATTGCAAGCTATGGTTTGTTTGCGAAGCTCCCTCACCTGTTTCTCAAGGGCTTCTTTGTCAGGGTCTAATTCGCATGTGGCACTCCTGCGGCCTACTTGCCTACTTGCTACCTCAAATCCTATATGTGGTATTGCAAGCTACGGTTTGTTTGCGAAGCTCCCTCACCTGTTTCTCAAGGGCTTCTTTGTCAGGGTCTAATTCGCATGTGGCACTCCTGCGGCCTACTTGCCTACTTGCTACCTCAAATCGTATATTTCGTATAGCAAGCTATGGTTTGTTTGCGAAGCTCCCTCACCTGTTTCTCAAGTGCTTCTTTGTCAAGGTCTAAGTCGCATGGGGCACATCTGCGGCATACTTGCCTATTTGCTACCTCAAATCTTATATGTGGTATTGCAAGCTATGGTTTGTTTGCGAAGCTCTCTCACCTTTTTCTCAAGGGCTTCTTTGTCAGTGTCTAAGTCGCATTTGGTACCCTTGCGGCATACTTGCCTATTTGCTACCTCAAATCGCATATGTGGTATTGCAAGCTATGGTTTGTTTGCGAAGCTCCCTCACCTGTTTCTCAAGGGCTTCTTTGTCAGGGTCTAATTCGCATGTGGCACTCCTGCGGCCTACTTGCCTACTTGCTACCTCAAATCGTATATGTGGTATTGCAAGCTACGGTTTGTTTGCGAAGCTCCATCACCTGTTTCTCTCGGGCTTCTTTTTCAGGGTCTAAGTCGCACGTGGCACTCCTGCGGCATATTTGCCTATTTGTTACCTCAAATCGTATATGTGGAATTGCAAGCTATGGTTTGTTTGCGAAGATCCCTCACCTGTTTCTCAAGGGCTTCTTTGTCAGGGTCTAAGTCGCATTTGGGACTCTTGGGGCATACTTGCTTATTTGCTATCTCAAATCGTATATGTGGTATTGCAAGCTATGGTTTGTTTGCGAAGCTCCCTCACCTGTTTCTCAATGGCTTCTTTGGCAGGATCTAAGTCGCATGTGGCATTCCTGCGGCATACTTGCCTATTTGCTACCTCAAATCGTATATGTGGTATTGCAAGCTATGGTTATGTTTTCGAAGCTCCCTCAGCTGTTTCTCAAGGGCTTCTTTGTCAGAGCCAAAGTCGCATGTGGCACTCCTGCGGCATACGGGCCTATTTGCTACCTCAAATCATATATGTGGAACTGCAAGCTATGGTTTGTTTGCGAAGCTCCCTCACCTGTTTCTCAAGGGCATCTTTGTCAGGGTCTAAGTCGCATTTGGTACTCTTGCGGCATACTTGCCTATTTGCTACCTCAAAACGTATATGTGGTATTGCAAGCTATGGTTTTTTTGTGAAGCTCCCTCACCTGCTTCTCATGTGCTTCTTTGTCAGGGTCGATGTCGCATGTGGTACTCCAGCGGCATACTTGCCTATTTTCTACCTAAAATCGTATATTTAGTATTGCAAGCTATGGTTATATTTTCGAAGCTCCCTCACCTGTTTCTCAGGTGCTTCTTTGTCAGGGTTTAAGTCGCATTTTGTACACTTGCGGCATACTTGCCTATTTGCTACCTCAAATCGTATATTTGCTATTGCAAGGTATGCTTATATTTGCGAAGTTCCCTCTCCTGTTTTTCAAGGGCTTCTTTGTCAGTGTCGATGTCGCATGTGGCACTCCTGCGGCATACTTGCCTATTTGCTACCTCAAATCGTATATGTGGTATTGTAAGGTATGGTTATGTTTGCGAAGCTCCCTCACCTGTTTCTCAAGGGCTTCTTTGTCAGGGTCTAAGTCGCATGTGGCACTCCTGCGGCATACTTGCCTATTTGCTACCTCAAATCGAATATGTGGTATTGAAAGCTATGGTTAGTTTGCGAAGCTCACTCACCTCTTCCTCAAGGGCTTCATTGTCAGGGTCTAAGTCGCATGTGGCACTCCTGCGGCATACTTGATTATTTGCTACTTTAAATCGTATATTTGATATAGCAAGCTATGGCTTGTTTGCGAAGCTCCATCCCCTGTTTTTCTCGGGCTTCTTTTTCAGGGTCTAAGTCGCACGTGCCACTCCTGCGGCATATTTGCCTATTTGCTACCTCAAATCATATATGTGGAATTGCAAGCTATGGTTTGTTTCCGAAGCTCCCTCCCCTGTTTCTCAATGGCTTCATTGTCAGGTTCTAAGTCGCATGTGGCACTCCTGCGGCATACTTGCCTATTTGCTACCTCAAAACGTATATGTGCTATTGCAAGCTATGGTTTTTTTGCGAAGCTCCCTCACCTGTTTCTCATGTGCTTCTTTGTCAGGGTTGAAGTCGCATGTGGTACTCCAGCGGCATACTTGCCTATTTTCTACCTAAAATCTTATATTTAGTATGGCAAGCTATGGTTATATTTTCGAAGCTCCCTCACCTGTTTCTCAAGGGCTTCTTTGTCAGGGTCGAAGTCGCATGTGGAACTCCTGCGGCATACTTGCCTATTTGCTACCTCAAATCATATATGTGGTATTGAAAGCTACGGTTTGTTTCCGAAGCTCTCTCACCTGTTTCTCAAGGGCTTCTTTGTCAGGGTCTAAGTCGCATGTGGCACTCCTGCGGCATTCTTGCCTTTTTGCTACCTCAAATCGTATATGTGGCATTGCAAGCTATGGTTAGTTTGCGAAGCTCCCTCACATGTTTCTCAAGTGCTTCTTTGTCAAGGTCTAAGTCGCACGTGCCACTCCTGCGGCATATTTGTCTATTTGCGACCTCAAATCATAAATTTAGTATTGCAAGCTATGGTTATATTTTCGAAGCTCCCTCACCTGTTTCTCAAGGGCTTCTTTGTCAGGGTGGAAGTCGCATGTGGCACTCCTGCGGCATACTTGAATATTTGTTACCTCAAATCGTATATGTGGTATTGCAAGCTATGGTTTGTTTGCGAAGCTCCCTCACCTGTTTCTCAGGTGCTTCTTTGTCAGGGTTTAAGTCGCATTTTGTACACTTGCGGCATACTTGCCTATTTGCTACCTCAAATCGTATATTTGCTATTGCAAGGTATGGTTATATTTGCGAAGCTCCCTCTCCTGTTTCTCAAGGGCTTCTTTGTCAGAGTCGATGTCGCATGTGGCACTCCTGCGGCATACTTGAATATTGGCTACCTAATATCGTGTATTTGGTATTGCAAGCTATGGTTAGTTTGCGAAGCTCACTCAACTCTTCCTGAAGGGCTTCTTAGTCAGGGTCTAAGTCGCATGTGGCACTCCTGCGGCATACTTGATTATTTGCTACCTCAAATCGTATATTTGGTATAGCAAGCTATGGTTTGTTTGCGAAGCTCCCTCACCTGTTTCTCAAGGGCTTCTTTGTCAGGGTCCAAGTCGCATGTGGCACTACTGCGGCATACTTGCCTATTTGCTACCGCAAATCGTATATGTGGTATTGTAAGCTATGGTTTGTTTGCGAAGCTCCCTCACCTGTTTCTCAAGGGCTTCTTTGTCAGGGTCTAAGTCGCATGTGGCACTCCTGCGGCATACTTGCCTCTTTGCTACCTTAAATCGTATATGCGGTATTGTAAGGAATGGTTATGTTTGCGAAGCTCCCTCACCTGTTTCTCAAGGGCTTCTTTGTCAGGGTCTAAGTCAAGTCGCATTTGGTACTCATGCGGCATACTTGCCAATTTGCTATCTCAAATCGTATATGTGGTATTGCAAGCTATGGTTTGTTTGCGAAGCTCCCTCACCTGTTTCTCAAGGGCTTCTTTGTCAGGGTCTAAGTCGCATGTGGCACTCCTGCGGCATACTTGCCTCTTTGCTACCTTAAATCGTATATGCGGTATTGTAAGGAATGGTTATGTTTGCGAAGCTCCCTCACCTGTTTCTCAAGGGCTTCTTTGTCAGGGTCTAAGTCAAGTCGCATTTGGTACTCATGCGGCATACTTGCCAATTTGCTATCTCAAATCGTATATTTGGTATAGCAAGCTATGGTTTGCTTGCGAAGCTCCCTCACCTCTTTCTCAAGGGCTTCTTTGTCATGGTCTAAGTCGCATGCGGCACTCCTGCGGCATACTTGCCTATTTGCTACCTCAAATCATATATGTGGAATTGCAAGTTATGGTTTGTCTGCGAAGCTCCCTCACCTGTTTCTCAAGGGCTTCTTTGGCAGGGTCTAAGTCGCATGTGGCACTCCTGCGGCATACTTGCCTATTTGCTACCTCAAATCGTATATGTGGTATTTATTGCAAGCTATGGTTATGTTTGCGAAGCTCCCTCACCTGTTTCTCAAGGGCTTCTTTGTCAGGGTCTATGTCGCATGTGGCACTCCTGCGCCATACTTGCCTTTTTGCTACCTCAAATCGTATATGTGGTATTGCAAGCTATGGTTAGTTTGCGAAGCTCACTCTCCTCTTTCTCAAGGGCTTCTTAGTCAGGGTCTAAGTCGCATGTGGCACTCCTGCGGCATACTTGATTATTTAATACCTCAAATCGTATATTTGGTATAGCAAGCTATGGTTTGTTTGCGAAGCTCCCTCGACCTGTTTCTCAAGTGCTTCTTTGTCAAGGTCTAAGTCGCATGGGGCACATCTGCGGCATACTTGCCTATTTGCTACCTCAAATCGTATATGTGGTATTTATTGCAAGCTATGGCTTGTTTGCGAAGCTCCATCACCTGTTTCTCTCGGGCTTCTTTTTCAGGGTCTAAGTCGCACGTGCCACTCCTGCGGCATATTTGCCTATTTGCTGCCTCAAATCGTATATGTGGAATTGCAAGGTATGGTTTGTTTGCGAAGCTCCCTCACCTGTTTCTCAATGGCTTCTTTGTCAGGGTCTAAGTCGCAGTGGCACTCCTGCGGCATACTTGCCTATTTGCTACCTCAAAAAGCATATGTGGTATTGCAAGCTATGGTGTTTTTGCGAAGCTCCCTCACCTGTTTCTCAGGTGCTTCTTTGTCAGGGTGGAAGTCGCATGTGGTACTCCAGCGGCATACTTGCCTATTTTCTACCCAAAATAGTATATTTATTATTGCAAGCTATGGTTATACTTTCGAAGCTCCCTCACCTGTTTCTGAAGGGCTTCTTTGTCAGGGTCGAAGTCGCATGTGGAACTCCTGCGGCATACTTGAATATTTGCTACCTCAAATCGTATATGTGGTATTGCAAGCTATGGTCGGTTTGCGAAGCTCCCTCACCTGTTTCTCAGGTGCTTCTTTGTCAGGGTTTAAGTCGCATTTTGTACACTTGCGGCATACTTGCCTCTTTGCTACCTCAAATCTTATATTTGGTATAGCAAGCTATGGTTTTTTTGCGAAGCTCCCTCACCTGTTTCTGAAGGGCTTCTTTGTCAGGGTCGAAGTCGCATGTGGAACTCCTGCGGCATACTTGCCTATTTGCTACCTCCAATCGTATATGTGGTATTGTAAGGTATAGTTATGTTTGCGAAGCTCCCTCACCTGTTTCTCAAGGGCTTCTTTGTCAGGGTCTAAGTCGCATGTGGCACTCCTGCGGCATACTTGCCTATTTGCTACCTCAAATCGTATATGTGGTATTGAAAGCTATGGTTAGTTTGCGAAGCTCACTAGCCTCTTCCTCGAGGGCTTCATAGTCAGGGTCTAAGTCGCATGTGGCACTCCTGCGGCATACTTGAGTATTTGCTACTTTAAATCGTATATTTGGTATAGCAAGCTATGGCTTGTTTGCGAAGCTCCATCACCTGTTTCTCTCGGGCTTCTTTTTCAGGGTCTAAGTCGCACGTGCCACTCCTGCGGCATATTTGCCTATTTGCTACCTCAAATCGTATATGTGGAACTGCAAGCTATGGTTTGTTTGCGAAGCTCCCTCACCTGTTTCTCAAGGGCTTCTTTGTCAGGGTCTAAGTCGCATGTGGCACTCCTGCGGCATACTTGCCTTTTTGCTACCTCAAATCGTATATGTGGTATTGCAAGCTATGGTTAGTTTGCGATGCTCACTCACCTCTTTCTCAAGGGCTTCTTAGTCAGGGTCTAAGTCGCATGTGGCACTCCTGCGGAATACTTGTTTATTTATTACCTCAAATCGTATATTTGGTATAGCAAGCTATGGTTTTTTTGCGAAGCTCCCTCACCTGTTTCTCAGGTGCTTCTTTGTCTGGGTCGAAGTCGCATGTGGCACTCCAGCGGCATACTTGCCTATGCCGCCTACGCGCGATCTTTACGGCGATTACTATAGCTTTTAAAAAGACGAACCCTCTTGGTGTGTTTCCATTGTGAACAAGGCCCCCGTTCTGGGCGCCGAAACGTCAATACAATTTTTTCGTTTTACTGGTCGGCGTCTCTTTGTTTTGAAATGTATCCCCCCGGCCAGACGGGATTCCGTCACACTCTCGACTTCATCAACCTTCGCCAGGCCCATGGCCAAGGAATCATCACCAATATTCGTCAGTATGTTGGCCTCAACTGCCGTATTGCCTCATTCAAGGCTCACCTGAATTTTACTCTAACATGCAAAGCCCGCGCCTTGGTTCCCCGCTCCTTGCGTCTCAACAGACCGGTGTCGACGCCTTTTGGGCTCAGTGTGGTTGGCAAAGCGGAACGTCAGCTCCTGCAAGCAAGAATCTTGGACTGCAAAGGAAAAATCCGCGCACTGGAGAACGAAGCGTTTTTTGCTCGTCGTCGTTTAGAACACCAATCTCCTAATGAGTTCACCAGCATTCAGTTGCACGCAAATCAGAAGATGGAACGTCAACGCCAGAAAGGTGAGCGTGCTCATGACAATAAGTTAGGCAGGCTCCTATCCGAGCACCAGAGAGGGCAGACGATGATTTCAAAACCCGCTGTGCATAACCTTTCATCGTATAAGCCCAACCGAGCTGAAGAGGCTGTTCTGAATTTGGGGTTGAATTTCAGCCTCGGAGCTGCACCGAATAGGAAGAAGTTGGTATGCGCTGTGGAAAGGGCGATCAGCCAAGTTGAGAACACTCGCCGCGAAGAGGCCCGCACACGGGTGGTGGGCGTTCTCAACGCCATTCATCGCGGGCCTTCCCGTTCTGCTTTGTCTCGCGAGGAACAATCCGCTATGAAGAGCCTCCGTGACAACAAAGATATTGTAATTTTGCCAGCAGACAAAGGCAACGCGACAGTCCTTTTGGACAAGTCTGACTATGACCGCAAGATACTGTCTCTCCTGGAAGACGGTGACACGTACGTCCGCCTCAAGAAGGACCCTACACTCAAGTTGGAGAGGGAACTACAGAAGCTTCTCGCCGACGTATTTCAGTTCGTCCCGCCGAGCCAAAAACCGCTCTACTACAAGTTACTATGCCACAATGGTTCCGCGCCAGCGTTTTATGGCTTGCCAAAGATACATAAACCAGGAGTTTCAATGCGACCTATCGTGGATTTTACCCGCTCCCCTCTGCACAGCCTCTCCAAATTCTTGCACCGTGTTCTTTCCCCGCTTGTTGGCCATGGGACATGCCACGTTCGCAACTCATACGACTTTGTTGAGAAGACCCGCAACACCCTGATCGAAGACAGCGAATTGATGGTGTCTTTCGACGTGAGGTCCCTGTTCACGAGTGTACCGACTGACCTTGCTGTCGACGTATGCACCGCTGCGCTCGATAGCGATGCCTCTCTACCGGAAAGATCGCCAATAGAAGCACGGGACCTGCGCCGGCTGCTTGCTTTCTGCCTGAGCAATACCTACTTTGTTTTTAGGGGAAACTACTACAAGCAAGTCCATGGGACCCCCATGGGTGCTTCTGTTTCAGTGACGGCCGCTAACCTCACCATGGAGTCATTGGAGCGACGCGCGTTAACCTCCTTTCACCCTGCCCCCAAGGTCTTCTTCCGTTACATCGACGACTGCTTTTGCATTCTGCACAAGGACGCGGTGAGCCAGTTTCTGACACACCTGAACAGCCAGGAAGACGCCATTCAGTTTACGTTGGAAGAAGAGGTGGACGGCAGTCTGCCTTTTCTGGACGTCCTCGTCTCAAGGAAAGGCCAGAAGTTGTCGTTTAGCGTGTATAGAAAGGCTACACATACAGGCCGCTACCTACATTTCAGTTCCGTCCATCCTGCCGCCCAAAAAAGAGCCGTTGTGAGCAGTTTAATGCAGCGGGCCAAGAAGATATGCACAAACACCACTGACGCCGCTGCGGACGCGTCAAGGGTACGAAAAGATCTCACTAGTTGTGGTTACCCAAGCCATTTCATCAGGTCCACAGAACGACGGCTGTCACGGCCTCGTCATCCGGACGCCCCTCTTCCGCCCAAAAAACGTGCGGCTATTCCTTATGTGCCGAAAACAAGTGAGTGCCTCGCCCGTGTATTACGAGAGTATGACGTGCAAGTTGCCCATGTCCCTGTCAAGAAAATGCGACAACAACTGATGAACGTCAAAGATCAGTTGCCAAAAGAGAAGTTCCCAGGAGTTGTCTACGCCATCCCTTGTGCAGATTGCAACGGTGTTTACATCGGCGAAACCGGAAGTTACAAGAAGCGCCTACAGCAACATGCTCGTGATGTGCAGAAAGAAGATACCCGCAATAACGCCTTGGCAGAGCACGCGGTGACGGCAAATCACAGAATAGATTGGGAAAAAGCAAGAATCATCGAAAAAGAGAAACTGACAACATCACGGCTTCATCTCGAGTCCCTGGTGATACAGACAACGGCTCACACGCTTAATCGTAACGAGGGCAATCTTAACCCGATTTACGCGCGATCTTTACGGCGATTACTATAGCTTTTAAAAAGACGAACCCTCTTGGTGTGTTTCCATTGTGAACAAGGCCCCCGTTCTGGGCGCCGAAACGTCAATACAATTTTTTCGTTTTACTGGTCGGCGTCTCTTTGTTTTGAAATGTATCCCCCCGGCCAGACGGGATTCCGTCACACTCTCGACTTCACTTGCCTATTTTCTACCTACAATCGTATATTCAGTTTTGCAAGCTATGGTGATATTTTCGAAGCTCCCTCACCTGTTTCTTAGGTGCTTCTTTGTCAGGGTTTAAGTCGCATTTGGTACACTTGCGGCATATTTGCCTATTTGCTACCTCAAATCGTATATGTGGTACTGCAAGCTATGGTTTGTTTCCGAAGCTCCATCACCTGTTTCTCAAGGGCTTCTTTGTCAGGGTCTAAGTCGCATGTGGCACTCCTGCGGCATACTTGCCTATTTGCTGCCTCAAATCGTATATGTGGTATTGCAAGGTATGGTTATGTTTGCGAAGCTCCCTCACCTGTTTCTCAAGGGCTTCTTTGTCAGGGTGTAAGTCGCATGTGGCACTCCTGCGGCATACTTGCCTATTTTCTACCTCAAATAGTATATGTGGTATTGAAAGCTATGGTTAGTTTGCGAAGCTCACTCACCTCTTCCTCAAGGGTTTCATAGTCAGTGTCTATGTCGCATGTGGCACTCCTGCGGCATACTTGAATATTTGCTACTTTAAATCGTATATTTGGTATAGCAAGCTATGGCTTGTTTGCGAAGCTCCCTCACCTGTTTCTCAAGTGCTTCTTTGTCTGGGTCGAAGTCGCATGTGGCACTCCAGCGGCATACTTGCCTATTTTCTACCTACAATCGTATATTCAGTATTGCAAGCTATGGTGATATTTTCGAAGCTCCCTCACCTGTTTCTTAGGTGCTTCTTTGTCAGGGTTTAAGTCGCATTTGGTACACTTGCGGCATATTTGCCTATTTGCTACCTCAAATCGTATATGTGGTACTGCAAGCTATGGTTTGTTTCCGAAGCTCCATCACCTGTTTCTCAAGGGCTTCTTTGTCAGGGTCTAAGTCGCATGTGGCACTCCTGCGGCATACTTGCCTATTTGCTGCCTCAAATCGTATATGTGGTATTGCAAGGTATGGTTATGTTTGCGAAGCTCCCTCACCTGTTTCTCAAGGGCTTCTTTGTCAGGGTGTAAGTCGCATGTGGCACTCCTGCGGCATACTTGCCTATTTGCTACCTCAAATAGTATATGTGGTATTGAAAGCTATGTTTAGTTTGCGAAGCTCACTCACCTCTTCCTCAAGGGTTTCATAGTCAGTGTCTATGTCGCATGTGGCACTCCTGCGGCATACTTGAATATTTGCTACTTTAAATCGTATATTTGGTATAGCAAGCTATGGCTTGTTTGCGAAGCTCCCTCACCTGTTTCTCAGGTGCTTCTTTGTCTGGGTCGAAGTCGCATGTGGCACTCCAGCGGCATACTTGCCTATTTTCTACCTACAATCGTATATTCAGTATTGCAAGCTATGGTGATATTTTCGAAGCTCCCTCACCTGTTTCTTAGGTGCTTCTTTGTCAGGGTTTAAGTCGCATTTGGTACACTTGCGGCATATTTGCCTATTTGCTACCTCAAATCGTATATGTGGTACTGCAAGCTATGGTTTGTTTCCGAAGCTCCATCACCTGTTTCTCAAGGGCTTCTTTGTCAGGGTCTAAGTCGCATGTGGCACTCCTGCGGCATACTTGCCTATTTGCTACCGCAAATCGTATATGTGGTATTCCAAGGTATGGCTATGTCTGCGAAGCTCCCTCACCTGTTTCTCAAGGGCTTCTTTGGCAGGGTCTAAGTCGCATGTGGCACTCCTGCGGCATACTTGCCTATTTGCTACCTCAAATTGTATATGTGGTATTGCAAGCTATGGTTATGTTTGCGAAGCTCCCTCACCTGTTTCTCAAGGGCTTCTTTGTCAGGGTCTAAGTCGCATGTGGCACTCCTGCGGCATACTTGCCTTTTTGCTACTTCAAATCGTATATGTGGTATTGCAAGCTATGGTTAGTTTGCGAAGCTCACTCACCTCTTTCTCAAGGGCTTTTTAGTCAGGGTCTAAGTCGCATGTGGCACTCCTGCGGCATACTTGATTATTTAATACCTCAAATCGTATATTTGGTATAGCAAGCTATGGTTTGTTTGCGAAGCTCCCTGACCTGTTTCTCAAGTGCTTCGTTGTCAAGGTCTAAGTCGCATGGGGCACATCTGCGGGATACTTGCCTATTTACTACCTCAAATCGTACATGTGGTATTGCAAGCTATGGCTTGTTTGCGAAGCTCCATCACCTGTTTCTCTCGGGCTTCTTTTTCAGGGTCTAAGTCGCACGTGCCATTCCCTCGGCATATTTGCCTATTTGCTACCTCAAATCGTATATGTGGTATTGAAAGCTATGGTTAGTTTGCGAGGCTCTCTCACCTGTTTCTCAATGGCTTCTTTGTCAGGGTCTAAGTCGCATGTGGCACTCCTGCGGCATACTTGCCTATTTGCTACCTCAAAACGTATATGTGGTATTGCAAGCTATGGTTTTTTTGCGAAGCTCCCTCACCTGCTTCTCATGTGCTTCTTTGTCAGGGTCGATGTCGCATGTGGTACTCCAGCGGCATACTTGCTTATTTTCTACCTAAAATCGTATATTTAGTATTGCAAGCTATGGTTATATTTTCGAAGCTCCCTCACCTGTTTCTCAAGGGCTTCTTTGTCAGGGTCGAAGTCGCATGTGGAACTCCTGCGGCATACTTGCCTATTTTCTACCTAAAATCGTATATTTAGTATTGCAAGCTAGGGTTATATTTTCGAAGCTCCCTCACCTGTTTCTCAGGTGCTTCTTTGTCAGGGTTTAAGTCGCATTTTGTACACTTGCGGCATATTTTCCTATTTGCTACCTCAAATCGTATATGTGGTATTGCAAGCTATGGTTATGTTTGCGAAGCTCCCTCACCTGTTTCTCAAGGGCTTCCTTGTCAGAGTCGAAGTCGCATGTGGCACTCCTGCGGCATACTTGCCTATTTGCTACCTCAAATCGTATATGTGGTATTGTAAGGTATGGTTATGTTTGCGAACCTCCCTCACCTGTTTCTCAAGGGCTTCTTTGTCAGGGTCTAAGTCGCATGTGGCACTCCTGCGGCATACTTGCCTATTTGCTACCTCAAATCGAATATGTGGTATTGAAAGCTAAGGTTAGTTTGCGAAGCTCACTCACCTCTTCCTCAAGGGCTTCATAGTCAGGGTCTAAGTCGCATGTGGCACTCCTGCGGCATACTTGATTATTTGCTACTTTAAATCGTATATTTGGTATAGCAAGCTATGGCTTGTTTGCGAAGCTCCATCCCCTGTTTCTCTCGGGCTTCTTTTTCAGGGTCTAAGTCGCACGTGCCACTCCTGCGGCATATTTCCCTATTTGCTACCTCAAATCGTATATGTGGAATTGCAAGCTATGGTTTGTTTGCGAAGCTCCCTCCCCTGTTTCTCAATGGCTTCATTGTCAGGTTCTAAGTCGCATGTGGCACTCCTGCGGCATACTTGCCTATTTGCTACCTCAAAACGTATATGTGCTATTGCAAGCTATGGTTTTTTTGCGAAGCTCCCTCACCTGTTTCTCATGTGCTTCTTTGTCAGGGTCGAAGTCGCATGTGGTACTCCAGCGGCATACTTGCCTATTTTCTACCTAAAATCTTATATTTAGTATTGCAAGCTATGGTTATATTTTCGAAGCTCCCTCACCTGTTTCTCAAGGGCTTCTTTGTCAGGGTCGAAGTCGCATGTGGAACTCCTGCGGCATACTTGCCTATTTGCTACCTCAAATCATATATGTGGTATTGAAAGCTACGGTTTGTTTCCGAAGCTCTCTCACCTGTTTCTCAAGGGCTTCTTTGTCAGGGTCTAAGTCGCATGTGGCACTCCTGCGGCATTCTTGCCTTTTTGCTACCTCAAATCGTATATGTGGCATTGCAAGCTATGGTTAGTTTGCGAAGCTCACTCACCTCTTTCTCAAGGGATTCTTAGTCAGGGTCTAAGTCGCATGTGGCACTCCTGCGGCATACTTGTCTATTTGCTACCTCAAATCGTATATTTGGTATTGCAAGCAATGGTTGTATTTTCGAAGCTCCCTCACCTGTTTCTCAAGGGCTTCTTTGTCAGGGTCGAAGTCGCATGTGGCACTCCTGCGGCATACTTGAATATTTGCTACCTCAAATCGTATATGTGGTATTGCAAGCTATGGTTTGTTTGCGAAGCTCCCTCACCTGTTTCTCAGGTGCTTCTTTGTCAGGGTTTAAGTCGCATTTTGTACACTTGCGGCATACTTGCCTATTTGCTACCTCAAATCGTATATTTGCTATTGCAAGGTATGGTTATATTTGCGAAGCTCCCTCTCCTGTTTCTCAAGGGCTTCTTTGTCAGAGTCGATGTCGCATGTGGCACTCCTGCGGCATACTTGAATATTGGCTACCTTAAATCGTATATGCGGTATTGCAAGGAATGGTTATGTTTGCGAAGCTCCCTCACCTGTTTCTCAAGGGCTTCTTTGTCAGGGTCTAAGTCAAGTCGCATTTGGTACTCTTGCGGCATACTTGCCAATTTGCTATCTCAAATCGTATATGTGGTATTGCAAGCTATGGTTTGTTTGCGAAGCTCCCTCACCTGCTTCTCATGTGCTTCTTTGTCAGGGTCGATGTCGCATGTGGTACTCCAGCGGCATACTTGCTTATTTTCTACCTAAAATCGTATATTTAGTATTGCAAGCTATGGTTATATTTTCGAAGCTCCCTCACCTGTTTCTCAAGGGCTTCTTTGTCAGGGTCGAAGTCGCATGTGGAACTCCTGCGGCATGCTTGCCTATTTTCTACCTAAAATCGTATATTTAGTATTGCAAGCTAGGGTTATATTTTCGAAGCTCCCTCACCTGTTTCTCAGGTGCTTCTTTGTCAGGGTTTAAGTCGCATTTTGTACACTTGCGGCATATTTTCCTATTTGCTACCTCAAATCGTATATGTGGTATTGCAAGCTATGGTTATGTTTGCGAAGCTCCCTCACCTGTTTCTCAAGGGCTTCCTTGTCAGAGTCGAAGTCGCATGTGGCACTCCTGCGGCATACTTGCCTATTTGCTACCTCAAATCGTATATGTGGTATTGTAAGGTATGGTTATGTTTGCGAACCTCCCTCACC
Source organism: Amblyomma americanum (assembly GCA_030143305.2). Taxonomy (NCBI): domain Eukaryota; kingdom Metazoa; phylum Arthropoda; class Arachnida; order Ixodida; family Ixodidae; genus Amblyomma; species Amblyomma americanum. Next base: position 37,023 of record JARKHS020014056.1, on the reverse strand, counting down.
TGTTTCTCAAGGGCTTCTTTGTCAGGGTCTAAGTCGCATGTGGCACTCCTGCGGCATACTTGCCTATTTGCTACCTCAAATCGAATATGTGGTATTGAAAGCTAAGGTTAGTTTGCGAAGCTCACTCACCTCTTCCTCAAGGGCTTCATAGTCAGGGTCTAAGTCGCATGTGGCACTCCTGCGGCATACTTGATTATTTGCTACTTTAAATCGTATATTTGGTATAGCAAGCTATGGCTTGTTTGCGAAGCTCCATCCCCTGTTTCTCTCGGGCTTCTTTTTCAGGGTCTAAGTCGCACGTGCCACTCCTGCGGCATATTTCCCTATTTGCTACCTCAAATCGTATATGTGGAATTGCAAGCTATGGTTTGTTTGCGAAGCTCCCTCCCCTGTTTCTCAATGGCTTCTTTGTCAGGGTCTAAGTCGCATGTGGCACTCCTGCGGCATACTTGCCTATTTGCTACCTCAAATTGTATATGTGGTACTGCAAGGTATGGGTATGTTTGCGAAGCTCCCTCACCTGTTTCTCAAGGGCTTCTTTGTCAGGGTCTAAGTCGCATGCGGCACTCCTGCGGCATACTTGCCTATTTGCTACCTCAAATCATATATGTGGAATTGCAAGTTATGATTTGTCTGCGAAGCTCCCTCACCTGTTTCTCAAGGGCTTCTTTGGCAGGGTCTAAGTCGCATGTGGCACTCCTGCGGCATACTTGCCTATTTGCTACCTCAAATCGTATATGTGGTATTTATTGCAAGCTATGGGTATGTTTGCGAAGCTCCCTCACCTGTTTCTCAAGGGCTTCTTTGTCAGGGTCTATGTCGCATGTGGCACTCCTGCGCCATACTTGCCTTTTTGCTACCTCAAATCGTATATGTGGTATTGCAAGCTATGGTTAGTTTGCGAAGCTCACTCTCCTCTTTCTCAAGGGCTTCTTAGTCAGGGTCTAAGTCGCATGTGGCACTCCTGCGGCATACTTGATTATTTAATACCTCAAATCGTATATTTGGTATAGCAAGCTATGGTTTGTTTGCGAAGCTCCCTGACCTGTTTCTCAAGTGCTTCTTTGTCAAGGTCTAAGTCGCATGGGGCACATCTGCGGCATACTTGCCTATTTGCTACCTCAAATCGTATATGTGGTATTGCAAGCTATGGCTTGTTTGCGAAGCTCCATCACCTGTTTTTCTCGGGCTTCTTTTTCAGGGTCTAAGTCACACGTGCCACTCCTGCGGCATATTTGCCTATTTGCTGCCTCAAATCGTATATGTGGAATTGCAAGGTATGGTTTGTTTGCGAAGCTCCCTCACCTGTTTCTCAATAGCTTCTTTGTCAGGGTCTAAGTCGCAGTGGCACTCCTGCGGCATACTTGCCTATTTGCTACCTCAAAAAGCATATGTGGTATTGCAAGCTATGGTGTTTTTGCGAAGCTCCCTCACCTGTTTCTCAGGTGCTTCTTTGTCAGGGTGGAAGTCGCATGTGGTACTCCAGCGGCATACTTGCCTATTTTCTACCCAAAATAGTATATTTATTATTGCAAGCTATGGTTATACTTTCGAAGCTCCCTCACCTGTTTCTGAAGGGCTTCTTTGTCAGGGTCGAAGTCGCATGTGGAACGCCTGCGGCATACTTGAATATTTGCTACCTCAAATCGTATATGTGGTATTGCAAGCTATGGTCTGTTTGCGAAGCTCCCTCACCTGTTTCTCAGGTGCTTCTTTGTCAGGGTTTAAGTCGCATTTTGTACACTTGCGGCATACTTGCCTATTTGCTACCTCAAATCTTATATTTGGTATAGCAAGCTATGGTTTGTTTGCGAAGCTCCCTCACCTGTTTCTCAATGGCTTCTTTGTCAAGGTCTAAGTCGCATGGGGCACATCTGCGGCATATTTGCCTATTTGCTACCTCAAATCTTATATGTGGAATTGCAAGCTATGGTTTGTTTGCGAAGCTCCCTCACCTGTTTCTCAATGGCTTCTTTGTCTGGGTCGAAGTCGCATGTGGTACTCCAGTGGCATACTTGCCTATTTTCTACCCAAAATCGTATATTTAGTATTGCAAGCTATGGTTATATTTTCGAAGCTCCCTCACCTGTTTCTGAAGGGCTTCTTTGTCAGGGTCGAAGTCGCATGTGGAACTCCTGCGGCATACTTGCCTATTTGCTACCTCCAATCGTATATGTGGTATTGTAAGGTATGGTTATGTTTGCGAAGCTCCCTCACCTGTTTCTCAAGGGCTTCTTGGTCAGGGTCTAAGTCGCATGTGGCACTCCTGCGGCATACTTGCCTATTTGCTACCTCAAATCGTATATGTGGTATTGAAAGCTATGGTTAGTTTGCGAAGCTCCCTCACCTGTTTCTCAATGGCTTCATTGTCAGGGTCTAAGTCGCATGTGGCACTCCTGCGGCATACTTGCCTATTTGCTACCTCAAAACGTATATGTGCTATTGCAAGCTATGGTTTTTTTGCGAAGCTCCCTCACATGTTTCTCATGTGCTTCTTTGTCAGGGTCGAAGTCGCAGGTGGTACTCCAGCGGCATACTTGCCTATTTTCTACCTAAAATCTTATATTTAGTATTGCAAGCTATGGTTATATTTTCGAAGCTCCCTCACCTGTTTCTCTCGGGCTTCTTTTTCAGGGTCTAAGTCGCACGTGCCACTCCTGCGGCATATTTGCCTATTTGCTACCTCAAATCGTATATGTGGAATTGCAAGCTATGGTTTGTTTGCGAAGCTCCCTCACCTGTTTCTCAATGGCTTCATTGTCAGGGTCTAAGTCGCATGTGGCACTCCTGCGGCATACTTGCCTATTTGCTACCTCAAAACGTATATGTGGAATTGCAAGCTATGGTTTGTTTGCGAAGCTCCCTCACCTGTTTCTCAATGGCTTCATTGTCAGGGTCTAAGTCGCATGTGGCACTCCTGCGGCATACTTGCCTATTTGCTACCTCAAATCGTATATGTGGAATTGCAAGCTATGGTTTGTTTGCGAAGCTCCCTCACCTGTTTCTCAATGGCTTCATTGTCAGGGTCTAAGTCGCATGTGGCACTTCTGCGGCATACTTGCCTATTTGCTACCTCAAATCGTATATGTGGAATTGCAAGCTATGGTTTGTTTGCGAAGCTCCCTCACCTGTTTCTCAATGGCTTCATTGTCAGGGTCTAAGTCGCATGTGGCACTCCTGCGGCATACTTGCCTATTTGCTACCTCAAATCGTATATGTGGTATTGCAAGCTATGGTTATGTTTGCGAAGCTCCCTCACCTGTTTCTCAAGGGCTTCCTTGTCAGAGTCGAAGTCGCATGTGGCACTCCTGCGGCATACTTGCCTATTTGCTACCTCAAATCGTATATGTGGTATTGTAAGGTATGGTTATGTTTGCGAAGCTCCCTCACCTGTTTCTCAAGGGCTTCTTTGTCAGGGTCTAATTCGCATGTGGCACTCCTGCGGCCTACTTGCCTACTTGCTACCTCAAATCGTATATGTGGTATTGCAAGCTACGGTTTGTTTGCGAAGCTCCATCACCTGTTTCTCTCGGGCTTCTTTTTCAGGGTCTAAGTCGCACGTGGCACTCTTGCGGCATATTTGCCTATTTGTTACCTCAAATCGTATATGTGGAATTGCAAGCTATGGTTTGTTTGCGAAGATCCCTCACCTGTTTCTCAAGGGCTTCTTTGTCAGGGTCTAAGTCGCATTTGGGACTCTTGGGGCATACTTGCTTATTTGCTATCTCAAATCGTATATGTGGTATTGCAAGCTATGGTTTGTTTGCGAAGCTCCCTCACCTGTTTCTCAAGGGCTTCTTTGGCAGGGTCTAATTCGCATGTGGCACTCCTGCGGCCTACTTGCCTACTTGCTACCTCAAATCGTATATGTGGTATTGCAAGCTACGGTTTGTTTGCGAAGCTCCATCACCTGTTTCTCTCGGGCTTCTTTTTCAGGGTCTAAGTCGCACGTGGCACTCCTGCGGCATATTTGCCTATTTGTTACCTCAAATCGTATATGTGGAATTGCAAGCTATGGTTTGTTTGCGAAGCTCCCTCACCTGTTTCTCAAGGGATTCTTTGTCAGGGTCTAATTCGCATGTGGCACTCCTGCGGCCTACTTGCCTACTTGCTACCTCAAATCCTATATGTGGTATTGCAAGCTACGGTTTGTTTGCGAAGCTCCCTCACCTGTTTCTCAAGGGCTTCTTTGTCAGGGTCTAATTCGCATGTGGCACTCCTGCGGCCTACTTGCCTACTTGCTACCTCAAATCGTATATTTCGTATAGCAAGCTATGGTTTGTTTGCGAAGCTCCCTCACCTCTTTCTCAAGTGCTTCTTTGTCAAGGTCTAAGTCGCATGGGGCACATCTGCGGCATACTTGCCTATTTGCTACCTCAAATCTTATATGTGGTATTGCAAGCTATGGTTTGTTTGCGAAGCTCTCTCACCTTTTTCTCAAGGGCTTCTTTGTCAGTGTCTAAGTCGCATTTGGTACCCTTGCGGCATACTTGCCTATTTGCTACCTCAAATCGCATATGTGGTATTGCAAGCTATGGTTTGTTTGCGAAGCTCCCTCACCTGTTTCTCAAGGGCTTCTTTGTCAGGGTCTAATTCGCATGTGGCACTCCTGCGGCCTACTTGCCTACTTGCTACCTCAAATCGTATATGTGGTATTGCAAGCTACGGTTTGTTTGCGAAGCTCCATCACCTGTTTCTCTCGGGCTTCTTTTTCAGGGTCTAAGTCGCACGTGGCACTCCTGCGGCATATTTGCCTATTTGTTACCTCAAATCGTATATGTGGAATTGCAAGCTATGGTTTGTTTGCGAAGCTCCCTCACCTGTTTCTCAAGGGCTTCTTTGTCAGGGTCTTAAGTCGCATTTGGTACACTTGCGGCATACTTGCCTATTTGCTACCTCAAATCGTATATTTGGTATTGCAAGGTATGGTTATGTTTGCGAAGCTCCCTCTCCTGTTTCTCAAGGGCTTCTTTGTCAGAGTCGATGTCGCATGTGGCACTCCTGCGGCATACTTGCCTATTGGCTACCTCAAATCGTATATGCGGTATTGCAAGGAATGGTTATGTTTGCGAAGCTCCCTCACCTGTTTCTCAAGGGCTTCTTTGTCAGGGTCTAAGTCGCATGTGGCACTCCTGCGGCATACTTGCCTATTTGCTACCTCAAATCGTATATGTGGTATTGCAAGCTATGGTTTGTTTGCGAAGCTCCCTCACCTGTTTCTCAAGGGCTTCTTTGTCAGGGTCTAAGTCGCATGCGGCACTCCTGCGGCATACTTGCCTATTTGCTACCTCAAATCATATATGTGGAATTGCAAGTTATGATTTGTCTGCGAAGCTCCCTCACCTGTTTCTCAAGGGCTTCTTTGGCAGGGTCTAAGTCGCATGTGGCACTCCTGCGGCATACTTGCCTATTTGCTACCTCAAATCGTATATGTGGTATTTATTGCAAGCTATGGTTATGTTTGCGAAGCTCCCTCACCTGTTTCTCAAGGGCTTCTTTGTCAGGGTCTATGTCGCATGTGGCACTCCTGCGCCATACTTGCCTTTTTGCTACCTCAAATCGTATATGTGGTATTGCAAGCAATGGTTAGTTTGCGAAGCTCACTCTCCTCTTTCTCAAGGGCTTCTTAGTCAGGGTCTAAGTCGCATGTGGCACTCCTGCGGCATACTTGATTATTTAATACCTCAAATCGTATATTTGGTATAGCAAGCTATGGTTTGTTTGCGAAGCTCCCTGACCTGTTTCTCAAGTGCTTCTTTGTCAAGGTGTAAGTCGCATGGGGCACATCTGCGGCATACTTGCCTATTTGCTACCTCAAATCGTATATGTGGTATTGCAAGCTATGGCTTGTTTGCGAAGCTCCATCACCTGTTTCTCTCGGGCTTCTTTTTCAGGGTCTAAGTCACACGTGCCACTCCTGCGGCATATTTGCCTATTTGCTGCCTCAAATCGTATATGTGGAATTGCAAGGTATGGTTTGTTTGCGAAGCTCCCTCACCTGTTTCTCAATGGCTTCTTTGTCAGGGTCTAAGTCGCAGTGGCACTCCTGCGGCATACTTGCCTATTTGCTACCTCAAAAAGCATATGTGGTATTGCAAGCTATGGTGTTTTTGCGAAGCTCCCTCACCTGTTTCTCAGGTGCTTCTTTGTCAGGGTGGAAGTCGCATGTGGTACTCCAGCGGCATACTTGCCTATTTTCTACCCAAAATAGTATATTTATTATTGCAAGCTATGGTTATACTTTCGAAGCTCCCTCACCTGTTTCTGAAGGGCTTCTTTGTCAGGGTCGAAGTCGCATGTGGAACGCCTGCGGCATACTTGAATATTTGCTACCTCAAATCGTATATGTGGTATTGCAAGCTATGGTCTGTTTGCGAAGCTCCCTCACCTGTTTCTCAGGTGCTTCTTTGTCAGGGTTTAAGTCGCATTTTGTACACTTGCGGCATACTTGCCTATTTGCTACCTCAAATCTTATATTTGGTATAGCAAGCTATGGTTTGTTTGCGAAGCTCCCTCACCTGTTTCTCAATGGCTTCTTTGTCTGGGTCGAAGTCGCATGTGGTACTCCAGTGGCATACTTGCCTATTTTCTACCCAAAATCGTATATTTAGTATTGCAAGCTATGGTTATATTTTCGAAGCTCCCTCACCTGTTTCTGAAGGGCTTCTTTGTCAGGGTCGAAGTCGCATGTGGAACTCCTGCGGCATACTTGCCTATTTGCTACCTCCAATCGTATATGTGGTATTGTAAGGTATGGTTATGTTTGCGAAGCTCCCTCACCTGTTTCTCAAGGGCTTCTTGGTCAGGGTCTAAGTCGCATGTGGCACTCCTGCGGCATACTTGCCTATTTGCTACCTCAAATCGTATATGTGGTATTGAAAGCTATGGTTAGTTTGCGAAGCTCCCTCACCTGTTTCTCAATGGCTTCATTGTCAGGGTCTAAGTCGCATGTGGCACTCCTGCGGCATACTTGCCTATTTGCTACCTCAAAACGTATATGTGCTATTGCAAGCTATGGTTTTTTTGCGAAGCTCCCTCACCTGTTTCTCATGTGCTTCTTTGTCAGGGTCGAAGTCGCATGTGGTACTCCAGCGGCATACTTGCCTATTTTCTACCTAAAATCTTATATTTAGTATTGCAAGCTATGGTTATATTTTCGAAGCTCCCTCACCTGTTTCTCTCGGGCTTCTTTTTCAGGGTCTAAGTCGCACGTGCCACTCCTGCGGCATATTTGCCTATTTGCTACCTCAAATCGTATATGTGGAATTGCAAGCTATGGTTTGTTTGCGAAGCTCCCTCACCTGTTTCTCAATGGCTTCATTGTCAGGGTCTAAGTCGCATGTGGAACTCCTGCGGCATACTTGCCTATTTGCTACCTCAAAACGTATATGTGGAATTGCAAGCTATGGTTTGTTTGCGAAGCTCCCTCACCTGTTTCTCAATGGCTTCATTGTCAGGGTCTAAGTCGCATGTGGCACTCCTGCGGCATACTTGCCTATTTGCTACCTCAAATCGTATATGTGGAATTGCAAGCTATGGTTTGTTTGCGAAGCTCCCTCAGCTGTTTCTCAATGGCTTCATTGTCAGGGTCTAAGTCGCATGTGGCACTCCTGCGGCATACTTGCCTATTTGCTACCTCAAATCGTATATGTGGAATTGCAAGCTATGGTTTGTTTGCGAAGCTCCCTCACCTGTTTCTCAATGGCTTCATTGTCAGGGTCTAAGTCGCATGTGGCACTCCTGCGGCATACTTGCCTATTTGCTACCTCAAATCGTATATGTGGTATTGCAAGCTATGGTTATGTTTGCGAAGCTCCCTCACCTGTTTCTCAAGGGCTTCCTTGTCAGAGTCGAAGTCGCATGTGGCACTCCTGCGGCATACTTGCCTATTTGCTACCTCAAATCGTATATGTGGTATTGTAAGGTATGGTTATGTTTGCGAAGCTCCCTCACCTGTTTCTCAAGGGCTTCTTTGTCAGGGTCTAATTCGCATGTGGCACTCCTGCGGCCTACTTGCCCTCTTGCTACCTCAAATCGTATATGTGGTATTGCAAGCTACGGTTTGTTTGCGAAGCTCCATCACCTGTTTCTCTCGGGCTTCTTTTTCAGGGTCTAAGTCGCACGTGGCACTCTTGCGGCATATTTGCCTATTTGTTACCTCAAATCGTATATGTGGAATTGCAAGCTATGGTTTGTTTGCGAAGATCCCTCACCTGTTTCTCAAGGGCTTCTTTGTCAGGGTCTAATTCGTATGTGGCACTCCTGCGGCCTACTTGCCTACTTGCTACCTCAAATCGTATATGTGGTATTGCAAGCTACGGTTTGTTTGCGAAGCTCCATCACCTGTTTCTCTCGGGCTTCTTTTTCAGAGTCTAAGTCGCACGTGGCACTCCTGCGGCATATTTGCCTATTTGTTACCTCAAATCGTATATGTGGAATTGCAAGCTATGGTTTGTTTGCGAAGCTCCCTCACCTGTTTCTCAAGGGCTTCTTTGGCAGGGTCTAATTCGCATGTGGCACTCCTGCGGCCTACTTGCCTACTTGCTACCTCAAATCGTATATGTGGTATTGCAAGCTACGGTTTGTTTGCGAAGCTCCCTCACCTGTTTCTCAAGGGCTTCTTTGTCAGGGTCTAATTCGCATGTGGCACTCCTGCGGCCTACTTGCCTACTTGCTACCTCAAATCGTATATGTGGTATTGCAAGCTACGGTTTGTTTGCGAAGCTCCATCACCTGTTTCTCTCGGGCTTCTTTTTCAGAGTCTAAGTCGCACGTGGCACTCCTGCGGCATATTTGCCTATTTGTTACCTCAAATCGTATATGTGGAATTGCAAGCTATGGTTTGTTTGCGAAGCTCCCTCACCTGTTTCTCAAGGGCTTCTTTGTCAGGGTCTAATTCGCATGTGGCACTCCTGCGGCCTACTTGCCTACTTGCTACCTCAAATCCTATATGTGGTATTGCAAGCTACGGTTTGTTTGCGAAGCTCCCTCACCTGTTTCTCAAGGGCTTCTTTGTCAGGGTCTAATTCGCATGTGGCACTCCTGCGGCCTACTTGCCTACTTGCTACCTCAAATCGTATATTTCGTATAGCAAGCTATGGTTTGTTTGCGAAGCTCCCTCACCTGTTTCTCAAGTGCTTCTTTGTCAAGGTCTAAGTCGCATGGGGCACATCTGCGGCATACTTGCCTATTTGCTACCTCAAATCTTATATGTGGTATTGCAAGCTATGGTTTGTTTGCGAAGCTCTCTCACCTTTTTCTCAAGGGCTTCTTTGTCAGTGTCTAAGTCGCATTTGGTACCCTTGCGGCATACTTGCCTATTTGCTACCTCAAATCGCATATGTGGTATTGCAAGCAATGGTTAGTTTGCGAAGCTCACTCTCCTCTTTCTCAAGGGCTTCTTAGTCAGGGTCTAAGTCGCATGTGGCACTCCTGCGGCATACTTGATTATTTAATACCTCAAATCGTATATTTGGTATAGCAAGCTATGGTTTGTTTGCGAAGCTCCCTGACCTGTTTCTCAAGTGCTTCTTTGTCAAGGTGTAAGTCGCATGGGGCACATCTGCGGCATACTTGCCTATTTGCTACCTCAAATCGTATATGTGGTATTGCAAGCTATGGCTTGTTTGCGAAGCTCCATCACCTGTTTCTCTCGGGCTTCTTTTTCAGGGTCTAAGTCACACGTGCCACTCCTGCGGCATATTTGCCTATTTGCTGCCTCAAATCGTATATGTGGAATTGCAAGGTATGGTTTGTTTGCGAAGCTCCCTCACCTGTTTCTCAATGGCTTCTTTGTCAGGGTCTAAGTCGCAGTGGCACTCCTGCGGCATACTTGCCTATTTGCTACCTCAAAAAGCATATGTGGTATTGCAAGCTATGGTGTTTTTGCGAAGCTCCCTCACCTGTTTCTCAGGTGCTTCTTTGTCAGGGTGGAAGTCGCATGTGGTACTCCAGCGGCATACTTGCCTATTTTCTACCCAAAATAGTATATTTATTATTGCAAGCTATGGTTATACTTTCGAAGCTCCCTCACCTGTTTCTGAAGGGCTTCTTTGTCAGGGTCGAAGTCGCATGTGGAACGCCTGCGGCATACTTGAATATTTGCTACCTCAAATCGTATATGTGGTATTGCAAGCTATGGTCTGTTTGCGAAGCTCCCTCACCTGTTTCTCAGGTGCTTCATTGTCAGGGTTTAAGTCGCATTTTGTACACTTGCGGCATACTTGCCTATTTGCTACCTCAAATCTTATATTTGGTATAGCAAGCTATGGTTTGTTTGCGAAGCTCCCTCACCTGTTTCTCAATGGCTTCTTTGTCAAGGTCTAAGTCGCATGGGGCACATCTGCGGCATATTTGCCTATTTGCTACCTCAAATCTTATATGTGGAATTGCAAGCTATGGTTTGTTTGCGAAGCTCCCTCCCGTTTCTCAATGGCTTCTTTGTCTGGGTCGAAGTCGCATGTGGTACTCCAGTGGCATACTTGCCTATTTTCTACCCAAAATCGTATATTTAGTATTGCAAGCTATGGTTATATTTTCGAAGCTCCCTCACCTGTTTCTGAAGGGCTTCTTTGTCAGGGTCGAAGTCGCATGTGGAACTCCTGCGGCATACTTGCCTATTTGCTACCTCCAATCGTATATGTGGTATTGTAAGGTATGGTTATGTTTGCGAAGCTCCCTCACCTGTTTCTCAAGGGCTTCTTGGTCAGGGTCTAAGTCGCATGTGGCACTCCTGCGGCATACTTGCCTATTTGCTACCTCAAATGGTATATGTGGTATTGAAAGCTATGGTTAGTTTGCGAAGCTCCCTCACCTGTTTCTCAATGGCTTCATTGTCAGGGTCTAAGTCGCATGTGGCACTCCTGCGGCATACTTGCCTATTTGCTACCTCAAAACGTATATGTGCTACTGCAAGCTATGGTTTTTTTGCGAAGCTCCCTCACCTGTTTCTCATGTGCTTCTTTGTCAGGGTCGAAGTCGCATGTGGTACTCCAGCGGCATACTTGCCTATTTTCTACCTAAAATCTTATATTTAGTATTGCAAGCTATGGTTATATTTTCGAAGCTCCCTCACCTGTTTCTCTCGGGCTTCTTTTTCAGGGTCTAAGTCGCACGTGCCACTCCTGCGGCATATTTGCCTATTTGCTACCTCAAATCGTATATGTGGAATTGCAAGCTATGGTTTGTTTGCGAAGCTCCCTCACCTGTTTCTCAATGGCTTCATTGTCAGGGTCTAAGTCGCATGTGGAACTCCTGCGGCATACTTGCCTATTTGCTACCTCAAAACGTATATGTGGAATTTCAAGCTATGGTTTGTTTGCGAAGCTCCCTCACCTGTTTCTCAATGGCTTCATTGTCAGGGTCTAAGTCGCATGTGGCACTCCTGCGGCATACTTGCCTATTTGCTACCTCAAATCGTATATGTGGAATTGCAAGCTATGGTTTGTTTGCGAAGCTCCCTCACCTGTTTCTCAATGGCTTCATTGTCAGGGTCTAAGTCGCATGTGGCACTCCTGCGGCATACTTGCCTATTTGCTACCTCAAATCGTATATGTGGAATTGCAAGCTATGGTTTGTTTGCGAAGCTCCCTCACCTGTTTCTCAATGGCTTCATTGTCAGGGTCTAAGTCGCATGTGGCACTCCTGCGGCATACTTGCCTATTTGCTACCTCAAATCGTATATGTGGTATTGCAAGCTATGGTTATGTTTGCGAAGCTCCCTCACCTGTTTCTCAAGGGCTTCCTTGTCAGAGTCGAAGTCGCATGTGGCACTCCTGCGGCATACTTGCCTATTTGCTACCTCAAATCGTATATGTGGTATTGTAAGGTATGGTTATGTTTGCGAAGCTCCCTCACCTGTTTCTCAAGGGCTTCTTTGTCAGGGTCTAATTCGCATGTGGCACTCCTGCGGCCTACTTGCCCTCTTGCTACCTCAAATCGTATATGTGGTATTGCAAGCTACGGTTTGTTTGCGAAGCTCCATCACCTGTTTCTCTCGGGCTTCTTTTTCAGGGTCTAAGTCGCACGTGGCACTCTTGCGGCATATTTGCCTATTTGTTACCTCAAATCGTATATGTGGAATTGCAAGCTATGGTTTGTTTGCGAAGATCCCTCACCTGTTTCTCAAGGGCTTCTTTGTCAGGGTCTAATTCGCATGTGGCACTCCTGCGGCCTACTTGCCTACTTGCTACCTCAAATCGTATATGTGGTATTGCAAGCTACGGTTTGTTTGCGAAGCTCCATCACCTGTTTCTCTCGGGCTTCTTTTTCAGAGTCTAAGTCGCACGTGGCACTCCTGCGGCATATTTGCCTATTTGTTACCTCAAATCGTATATGTGGAATTGCAAGCTATGGTTTGTTTGCGAAGCTCCCTCACCTGTTTCTCAAGGGCTTCTTTGGCAGGGTCTAATTCGCATGTGGCACTCCTGCGGCCTACTTGCCTACTTGCTACCTCAAATCGTATATGTGGTATTGCAAGCTACGGTTTGTTTGCGAAGCTCCCTCACCTGTTTCTCAAGGGCTTCTTTGTCAGGGTCTAATTCGCATGTGGCACTCCTGCGGCCTACTTGCCTACTTGCTACCTCAAATCGTATATGTGGTATTGCAAGCTACGGTTTGTTTGCGAAGCTCCATCACCTGTTTCTCTCGGGCTTCTTTTTCAGAGTCTAAGTCGCACGTGGCACTCCTGCGGCATATTTGCCTATTTGTTACCTCAAATCGTATATGTGGAATTGCAAGCTTTGGTTTGTTTGCGAAGCTCCCTCACCTGTTTCTCAAGGGCTTCTTTGTCAGGGTCTAATTCGCATGTGGCACTCCTGCGGCCTACTTGCCTACTTGCTACCTCAAATCCTATATGTGGTATTGCAAGCTACGGTTTGTTTGCGAAGCTCCCTCACCTGTTTCTCAAGGGCTTCTTTGTCAGGGTCTAATTCGCATGTGGCACTCCTGCGGCCTACTTGCCTACTTGCTACCTCAAATCGTATATTTCGTATAGCAAGCTATGGTTTGTTTGCGAAGCTCCCTCACCTGTTTCTCAAGTGCTTCTTTGTCAAGGTCTAAGTCGCATGGGGCACATCTGCGGCATACTTGCCTATTTGCTACCTCAAATCTTATATGTGGTATTGCAAGCTATGGTTTGTTTGCGAAGCTCTCTCACCTTTTTCTCAAGGGCTTCTTTGTCAGTGTCTAAGTCGCATTTGGTACCCTTGCGGCATACTTGCCTATTTGCTACCTCAAATCGCATATGTGGTATTGCAAGCTATGGTTTGTTTGCGAAGCTCCCTCACCTGTTTCTCAAGGGCTTCTTTGTCAGGGTCTAATTCGCATGTGGCACTCCTGCGGCCTACTTGCCTACTTGCTATCTCAAATCGTATATGTGGTATTGCAAGCTACGGTTTGTTTGCGAAGCTCCATCACCTGTTTCTCTCGGGCTTCTTTTTCAGGGTCTAAGTCGCACGTGGCACTCCTGCGGCATATTTGCCTATTTGTTACCTCAAATCGTATATGTGGAATTGCAAGCTATGGTTTGTTTGCGAAGATCCCTCACCTGTTTCTCAAGGGCTTCTTTGTCAGGGTCTAAGTCGCATTTGGGACTCTTGGGGCATACTTGCTTATTTGCTATCTCAAATCGTATATGTGGTATTGCAAGCTATGGTTTGTTTGCGAAGCTCCCTCACCTGTTTCTCAATGGCTTCTTTGGCAGGATCTACGTCGCATGTGGCATTCCTGCGGCATACTTGCCTATTTGCTACCTCAAATCGTATATGTGGTATTGCAAGCTATGGTTATGTTTTCGAAGCTCCCTCAGCTGTTTCTCAAGGGCTTCTTTGTCAGAGCCAAAGTCGCATGTGGCACTCCTGCGGCATACGGGCCTATTTGATACCTCAAATCATATATGTGGAACTGCAAGCTATGGTTTGTTTGCGAAGCTCCCTCACCTGTTTCTCAAGGGCATCTTTGTCAGGGTCTAAGTCGCATTTGGTACTCTTGCGGCATACTTGCCTATTTGCTACCTCAAAACGTATATGTGGTATTGCAAGCTATGATTTTTTTGTGAAGCTCCCTCACCTGTTTCTCATGTGCTTCTTTGTCAGGGTCGAAGTCGCATGTGGTACTCCAGCGGCATACTTGCCTATTTTCTACCTAAAATCTTATATTTAGTATTGCAAGCTATGGTTATATTTTCGAAGCTCCCTCACCTGTTTCTCTCGGGCTTCTTTTTCAGGGTCTAAGTCGCACGTGCCACTCCTGCGGCATATTTGCCTATTTGCTACCTCAAATCGTATATGTGGAATTGCAAGCTATGGTTTGTTTGCGAAGCTCCCTCACCTGTTTCTCAATGGCTTCATTGTCAGGGTCTAAGTCGCATGTGGAACTCCTGCGGCATACTTGCCTATTTGCTACCTCAAAACGTATATGTGGAATTTCAAGCTATGGTTTGTTTGCGAAGCTCCCTCACCTGTTTCTCAATGGCTTCATTGTCAGGGTCTAAGTCGCATGTGGCACTCCTGCGGCATACTTGCCTATTTGCTACCTCAAATCGTATATGTGGAATTGCAAGCTATGGTTTGTTTGCGAAGCTCCCTCACCTGTTTCTCAATGGCTTCATTGTCAGGGTCTAAGTCGCATGTGGCACTCCTGCGGCATACTTGCCTATTTGCTACCTCAAATCGTATATGTGGAATTGCAAGCTATGGTTTGTTTGCGAAGCTCCCTCACCTGTTTCTCAATGGCTTCATTGTCAGGGTCTAAGTCGCATGTGGCACTCCTGCGGCATACTTGCCTATTTGCTACCTCAAATCGTATATGTGGTATTGCAAGCTATGGTTATGTTTGCGAAGCTCCCTCACCTGTTTCTCAAGGGCTTCCTTGTCAGAGTCGAAGTCGCATGTGGCACTCCTGCGGCATACTTGCCTATTTGCTACCTCAAATCGTATATGTGGTATTGTAAGGTATGGTTATGTTTGCGAAGCTCCCTCACCTGTTTCTCAAGGGCTTCTTTGTCAGGGTCTAATTCGCATGTGGCACTCCTGCGGCCTACTTGCCCTCTTGCTACCTCAAATCGTATATGTGGTATTGCAAGCTACGGTTTGTTTGCGAAGCTCCATCACCTGTTTCTCTCGGGCTTCTTTTTCAGGGTCTAAGTCGCACGTGGCACTCTTGCGGCATATTTGCCTATTTGTTACCTCAAATCGTATATGTGGAATTGCAAGCTATGGTTTGTTTGCGAAGATCCCTCACCTGTTTCTCAAGGGCTTCTTTGTCAGGGTCTAATTCGCATGTGGCACTCCTGCGGCCTACTTGCCTACTTGCTACCTCAAATCGTATATGTGGTATTGCAAGCTACGGTTTGTTTGCGAAGCTCCATCACCTGTTTCTCTCGGGCTTCTTTTTCAGAGTCTAAGTCGCACGTGGCACTCCTGCGGCATATTTGCCTATTTGTTACCTCAAATCGTATATGTGGAATTGCAAGCTATGGTTTGTTTGCGAAGCTCCCTCACCTGTTTCTCAAGGGCTTCTTTGGCAGGGTCTAATTCGCATGTGGCACTCCTGCGGCCTACTTGCCTACTTGCTACCTCAAATCGTATATGTGGTATTGCAAGCTACGGTTTGTTTGCGAAGCTCCCTCACCTGTTTCTCAAGGGCTTCTTTGTCAGGGTCTAATTCGCATGTGGCACTCCTGCGGCCTACTTGCCTACTTGCTACCTCAAATCGTATATGTGGTATTGCAAGCTACGGTTTGTTTGCGAAGCTCCATCACCTGTTTCTCTCGGGCTTCTTTTTCAGAGTCTAAGTCGCACGTGGCACTCCTGCGGCATATTTGCCTATTTGTTACCTCAAATCGTATATGTGGAATTGCAAGCTTTGGTTTGTTTGCGAAGCTCCCTCACCTGTTTCTCAAGGGCTTCTTTGTCAGGGTCTAATTCGCATGTGGCACTCCTGCGGCCTACTTGCCTACTTGCTACCTCAAATCCTATATGTGGTATTGCAAGCTACGGTTTGTTTGCGAAGCTCCCTCACCTGTTTCTCAAGGGCTTCTTTGTCAGGGTCTAATTCGCATGTGGCACTCCTGCGGCCTACTTGCCTACTTGCTACCTCAAATCGTATATTTCGTATAGCAAGCTATGGTTTGTTTGCGAAGCTCCCTCACCTGTTTCTCAAGTGCTTCTTTGTCAAGGTCTAAGTCGCATGGGGCACATCTGCGGCATACTTGCCTATTTGCTACCTCAAATCTTATATGTGGTATTGCAAGCTATGGTTTGTTTGCGAAGCTCTCTCACCTTTTTCTCAAGGGCTTCTTTGTCAGTGTCTAAGTCGCATTTGGTACCCTTGCGGCATACTTGCCTATTTGCTACCTCAAATCGCATATGTGGTATTGCAAGCTATGGTTTGTTTGCGAAGCTCCCTCACCTGTTTCTCAAGGGCTTCTTTGTCAGGGTCTAATTCGCATGTGGCACTCCTGCGGCCTACTTGCCTACTTGCTATCTCAAATCGTATATGTGGTATTGCAAGCTACGGTTTGTTTGCGAAGCTCCATCACCTGTTTCTCTCGGGCTTCTTTTTCAGGGTCTAAGTCGCACGTGGCACTCCTGCGGCATATTTGCCTATTTGTTACCTCAAATCGTATATGTGGAATTGCAAGCTATGGTTTGTTTGCGAAGATCCCTCACCTGTTTCTCAAGGGCTTCTTTGTCAGGGTCTAAGTCGCATTTGGGACTCTTGGGGCATACTTGCTTATTTGCTATCTCAAATCGTATATGTGGTATTGCAAGCTATGGTTTGTTTGCGAAGCTCCCTCACCTGTTTCTCAATGGCTTCTTTGGCAGGATCTACGTCGCATGTGGCATTCCTGCGGCATACTTGCCTATTTGCTACCTCAAATCGTATATGTGGTATTGCAAGCTATGGTTATGTTTTCGAAGCTCCCTCAGCTGTTTCTCAAGGGCTTCTTTGTCAGAGCCAAAGTCGCATGTGGCACTCCTGCGGCATACGGGCCTATTTGATACCTCAAATCATATATGTGGAACTGCAAGCTATGGTTTGTTTGCGAAGCTCCCTCACCTGTTTCTCAAGGGCATCTTTGTCAGGGTCTAAGTCGCATTTGGTACTCTTGCGGCATACTTGCCTATTTGCTACCTCAAAACGTATATGTGGTATTGCAAGCTATGATTTTTTTGTGAAGCTCCCTCACCTGCTTCTCATGTGCTTCTTTGTCAGGGTCGATGTCGCATGTGGTACTCCAGCGGCATACTTGCCTATTTTCTACCTAAAATCGTATATTTAGTATTGCAAGCTATGGTTATATTTTCGAAGCTCCCTCACCTGTTTCTCAGGTGCTTCTTTGTCAGGGCTTAAGTCGCATTTTGTACACTTGCGGCATACTTACCTATTTGCTACCTCAAATCGTATATTTGCTATTGCAAGGTATGCTTATATTTGCGAAGTTCCCTCTCCTGTTTTTCAAGGGCTTCTTTGTCTTTGTCGATGTCGCATGTGGCACTCCTGCGGCATACTTGAATATTTGCTACCTAAAATCGTGTATTTGGTATTGCAAGCTATGTTTAGTTTGCGAAGCTCACTCAACTCTTCCTGAAGGGCTTCATAGTCAGGGTCTAAGTCGCATGTGGCACTCCTGCGGCATACTTGATTATTTGCGACCTCAAATCGTATATGTGGTATTGCAAGCTATGGTTATGTTTGCGAAGCTCCCTCACCTGTTTCTCAAGGGCTTCCTTGTCAGAGTCGAAGTCGCATGTGGCACTCCTGCGGCATACTTGCCTATTTGCTACCTCAAATCGTATATGTGGTATTGTAAGGTATGGTTATGTTTGCGAAGCTCCCTCACCTGTTTCTCAAGGGCTTCTTTGTCAGGGTCTAAGTCGCATGTGGCACTCCTGCGGCATACTTGCCTATTTGCTACCTCAAATCGAATATGTGGTATTGAAAGCTATGGTTAGTTTGCGAAGCTCACTCACCTCTTCCTCAAGGGCTTCATAGTCAGGGTCTAAGTCGCATGTGGCACTCCTGCGGCATACTTGATTATTTGCTACTTTAAATCGTATATTTGGTATAGCAAGCTATGGCTTGTTTGCGAAGCTCCATCCCCTGTTTCTCTCGGGCTTCTTTTTCAGGGTCTAAGTCGCACGTGCCACTCCTGCGGCATATTTGCCTATTTGCTACCTCAAATCGTATATGTGGAATTGCAAGCTATGGTTTGTTTGCGAAGCTCCCTCCCCTGTTTCTCAATGGCTTCATTGTCAGGTTCTAAGTCGCATGTGGCACTCCTGCGGCATACTTGCCTATTTGCTACCTCAAAACGTATATGTGCTATTGCAAGCTATGGTTTTTTTGCGAAGCTCCCTCACCTGTTTCTCATGTGCTTCTTTGTCAGGGATGAAGTCGCATGTGGTACTCCAGCGGCATACTTGCCTATTTTCTACCTAAAATCTTATATTTAGTATTGCAAGCTATGGTTATATTTTCGAAGCTCCCTCACCTGTTTCTCAAGGGCTTCTTTGTCAGTGTCGAAGTCGCATGTGGAACTCCTGCGGTATGCTTGCCTATTTGCTACCTC
Organism: Amblyomma americanum; assembly: GCA_030143305.2. Lineage (NCBI taxonomy): Eukaryota > Metazoa > Arthropoda > Arachnida > Ixodida > Ixodidae > Amblyomma > Amblyomma americanum. The sequence continues at coordinate 18,449 of JARKHS020014056.1, read as the reverse complement.
AAATCATATATGTGGTATTGAAAGCTACGGTTTGTTTCCGAAGCTCCCTCACCTGTTTCTCAAGGGCTTCTTTGTCAGGGTCTAAGTCGCATGTGGCACTCCTGCGGCATTCTTGCCTTTTTGCTACCTCAAATCGTATATGTGGCATTGCAAGCTATGGTTAGTTTGCGAAGCTCACTCACCTCTTTCTCAAGGGATTCTTAGTCAGGGTCTAAGTCGCATGTGGCACTCCTGCGGCATACTTGATTATTTAATACCTCAAATCGTATATTTGGTATAGCAAGCTATGGTTTGTTTGCGAAGCTCCCTCACATGTTTCTCAAGTGCTTCTTTGTCAAGGTCTAAGTCGCACGTGCCACTCCTGCGGCATATTTGTCTATTTGCGACCTCAAATCGTAAATTTAGTATTGCAAGCTATGGTTATATTTTCGAAGCTCCCTCACCTGTTTCTCAAGGGCTTCTTTGTCAGGGTGGAAGTCGCATGTGGCACTCCTGCGGCATACTTGCCTATTTGCTACCTCAAATCGTATATGTGGTATTGCAAGCTATGGTTTGTTTGCGAAGCTCCCTCACCTGTTTCTCAGGTGCTTCTTTGTCAGGGTCTAAGTCGCATGTGGTACACTCCTGCGGCATACTTGCCTATTTGCTACCTCAAATCGTACATTTGCTATTGCAAGGTATGGTTATATTTGCGAAGCTCCCTCACCTGTTTCTCAAGGGCTTCTTTGTCAGAGTCGAAGTCGCATGTGGCACTCCTGCGGCATACTTGCCTATTTGCTACCTAAAATCGTATATGTGGTATTGCAAGCTATGGTTAGTTTGCGAAGCTCACTCACCTCTTCCTCAAGGGCTTCTTAGTCAGGGTCTAAGTCGCATGTGGCACTCCTGCGGCATACTTGATTATTTGCTACCTCAAATCGTATATTTGGTATAGCAAGCTATGGTTTGTTTGCGAAGCTCCCTCACCTGTTTCTCAAGTGCTTCTTTGTCAAGGTCTAAGTCGCATGTGGCACTCCTGCGGCATACTTGCCTATTTGCTACCTCAAATCGTATATGTGGTATTGCAAGCTATGGTTTGTTTGCGAAGCTCCCTCACCTGTTTCTCAAGGGCTTCTTTGTCAGGGTCTAAGTCGCATGTGGTACTCCTGCGGCATACTTGCCTATTTGCTACCTCAAATCGTATATGTGGTATTGCAAGCTATGGTTAGTTTGCGAAGCTCACTCACCTGTTTCTCAAGGGCTTCTTAGTCAGGGTCTAAGTCGCATGTGGCACTCCTGCGGCATACTTGATTATTTAATACCTCAAATCGTATATTTGGTATAGCAAGCTATGGTTTGTTTGCGAAGCTCCCTCACCTGTTTCTCAAGTGCTTCTTTGTCAAGGTGTAAGTCGCATGTGGCACTCTGCGGCATACTTGCCTATTTGCTACCTCAAATCGTATATGTGGTATTGCAAGCTATGGTTTGTTTGCGAAGCTCCCTCACCTGTTTCTCAAGGGCTTCTTTGTCAGGGTCTAAGTCGCATGTGGCACTCCTGCGGCATACTTGCCTATTTGCTACCTCAAATCGTATATGTGGAATTGCAAGCTATGGTTTGTTTGCGAAGCTCCCTCACCTGTTTCTCAAGGGCTTCTTTGTCAGGGTCTAAGTCGCATGTGGCACTCCTGCGGCATACTTGCCTATTTGCTACCTCAAATCGTATATGTGGTATTGCAAGCTATGGTTATGTTTGCGAAGCTCCCTCACCTGTTTCTCAAGGGCTTCCTTGTCAGGGTCTAAGTCGCATGTGGCACTCCTGCGGCATACTTGCCTATTTGCTACCTCAAATCGTATATGTGGTATTGCAAGCTATGGTTATGTTTGCGAAGCTCCCTCACCTGTTTCTCAAGGGCTTCTTTGTCAGGGTCTAATTCGCATGTGGCACTCCTGCGGCCTACTTGCCTACTTGCTACCTCAAATCGTATATGTGGTATTGCAAGCTACGGTTTGTTTGCGAAGCTCCATCACCTGTTTCTCTCGGGCTTCTTTTTCAGGGTCTAAGTCGCACGTGGCACTCTTGCGGCATATTTGCCTATTTGTTACCTCAAATCGTATATGTGGAATTGCAAGCTATGGTTTGTTTGCGAAGATCCCTCACCTGTTTCTCAAGGGCTTCTTTGTCAGGGTCTAATTCGCATGTGGCACTCCTGCGGCCTACTTGCCTACTTGCTACCTCAAATCGTATATGTGGTATTGCAAGCTACGGTTTGTTTGCGAAGCTCCATCACCTGTTTCTCTCGGGCTTCTTTTTCAGAGTCTAAGTCGCACGTGGCACTCCTGCGGCATATTTGCCTATTTGTTACCTCAAATCGTATATGTGGAATTGCAAGCTATGGTTTGTTTGCGAAGCTCCCTCACCTGTTTCTCAAGGGCTTCTTTGGCAGGGTCTAATTCGCATGTGGCACTCCTGCGGCCTACTTGCCTACTTGCTACCTCAAATCGTATATGTGGTATTGCAAGCTACGGTTTGTTTGCGAAGCTCCCTCACCTGTTTCTCAAGGGCTTCTTTGTCAGGGTCTAATTCGCATGTGGCACTCCTGCGGCCTACTTGCCTACTTGCTACCTCAAATCGTATATGTGGTATTGCAAGCTACGGTTTGTTTGCGAAGCTCCATCACCTGTTTCTCTCGGGCTTCTTTTTCAGAGTCTAAGTCGCACGTGGCACTCCTGCGGCATATTTGCCTATTTGTTACCTCAAATCGTATATGTGGAATTGCAAGCTATGGTTTGTTTGCGAAGCTCCCTCACCTGTTTCTCAAGGGCTTCTTTGTCAGGGTCTAATTCGCATGTGGCACTCCTGCGGCCTACTTGCCTACTTGCTACCTCAAATCCTATATGTGGTATTGCAAGCTACGGTTTGTTTGCGAAGCTCCCTCACCTGTTTCTCAAGGGCTTCTTTGTCAGGGTCTAATTCGCATGTGGCACTCCTGCGGCCTACTTGCCTACTTGCTACCTCAAATCGTATATTTCGTATAGCAAGCTATGGTTTGTTTGCGAAGCTCCCTCACCTGTTTCTCAAGTGCTTCTTTGTCAAGGTCTAAGTCGCATGGGGCACATCTGCGGCATACTTGCCTATTTGCTACCTCAAATCTTATATGTGGTATTGCAAGCTATGGTTTGTTTGCGAAGCTCTCTCACCTTTTTCTCAAGGGCTTCTTTGTCAGTGTCTAAGTCGCATTTGGTACCCTTGCGGCATACTTGCCTATTTGCTACCTCAAATCGCATATGTGGTATTGCAAGCAATGGTTAGTTTGCGAAGCTCACTCTCCTCTTTCTCAAGGGCTTCTTAGTCAGGGTCTAAGTCGCATGTGGCACTCCTGCGGCATACTTGATTATTTAATACCTCAAATCGTATATTTGGTATAGCAAGCTATGGTTTGTTTGCGAAGCTCCCTGACCTGTTTCTCAAGTGCTTCTTTGTCAAGGTGTAAGTCGCATGGGGCACATCTGCGGCATACTTGCCTATTTGCTACCTCAAATCGTATATGTGGTATTGCAAGCTATGGCTTGTTTGCGAAGCTCCATCACCTGTTTCTCTCGGGCTTCTTTTTCAGGGTCTAAGTCACACGTGCCACTCCTGCGGCATATTTGCCTATTTGCTGCCTCAAATCGTATATGTGGAATTGCAAGGTATGGTTTGTTTGCGAAGCTCCCTCACCTGTTTCTCAATGGCTTCTTTGTCAGGGTCTAAGTCGCAGTGGCACTCCTGCGGCATACTTGCCTATTTGCTACCTCAAAAAGCATATGTGGTATTGCAAGCTATGGTGTTTTTGCGAAGCTCCCTCACCTGTTTCTCAGGTGCTTCTTTGTCAGGGTGGAAGTCGCATGTGGTACTCCAGCGGCATACTTGCCTATTTTCTACCCAAAATAGTATATTTATTATTGCAAGCTATGGTTATACTTTCGAAGCTCCCTCACCTGTTTCTGAAGGGCTTCTTTGTCAGGGTCGAAGTCGCATGTGGAACGCCTGCGGCATACTTGAATATTTGCTACCTCAAATCGTATATGTGGTATTGCAAGCTATGGTCTGTTTGCGAAGCTCCCTCACCTGTTTCTCAGGTGCTTCATTGTCAGGGTTTAAGTCGCATTTTGTACACTTGCGGCATACTTGCCTATTTGCTACCTCAAATCTTATATTTGGTATAGCAAGCTATGGTTTGTTTGCGAAGCTCCCTCACCTGTTTCTCAATGGCTTCTTTGTCAAGGTCTAAGTCGCATGGGGCACATCTGCGGCATATTTGCCTATTTGCTACCTCAAATCTTATATGTGGAATTGCAAGCTATGGTTTGTTTGCGAAGCTCCCTCACCTGTTTCTCAATGGCTTCTTTGTCTGGGTCGAAGTCGCATGTGGTACTCCAGTGGCATACTTGCCTATTTTCTACCCAAAATCGTATATTTAGTATTGCAAGCTATGGTTATATTTTCGAAGCTCCCTCACCTGTTTCTGAAGGGCTTCTTTGTCAGGGTCGAAGTCGCATGTGGAACTCCTGCGGCATACTTGCCTATTTGCTACCTCCAATCGTATATGTGGTATTGTAAGGTATGGTTATGTTTGCGAAGCTCCCTCACCTGTTTCTCAAGGGCTTCTTGGTCAGGGTCTAAGTCGCATGTGGCACTCCTGCGGCATACTTGCCTATTTGCTACCTCAAATGGTATATGTGGTATTGAAAGCTATGGTTAGTTTGCGAAGCTCCCTCACCTGTTTCTCAATGGCTTCATTGTCAGGGTCTAAGTCGCATGTGGCACTCCTGCGGCATACTTGCCTATTTGCTACCTCAAAACGTATATGTGCTACTGCAAGCTATGGTTTTTTTGCGAAGCTCCCTCACCTGTTTCTCATGTGCTTCTTTGTCAGGGTCGAAGTCGCATGTGGTACTCCAGCGGCATACTTGCCTATTTTCTACCTAAAATCTTATATTTAGTATTGCAAGCTATGGTTATATTTTCGAAGCTCCCTCACCTGTTTCTCTCGGGCTTCTTTTTCAGGGTCTAAGTCGCACGTGCCACTCCTGCGGCATATTTGCCTATTTGCTACCTCAAATCGTATATGTGGAATTGCAAGCTATGGTTTGTTTGCGAAGCTCCCTCACCTGTTTCTCAATGGCTTCATTGTCAGGGTCTAAGTCGCATGTGGAACTCCTGCGGCATACTTGCCTATTTGCTACCTCAAAACGTATATGTGGAATTTCAAGCTATGGTTTGTTTGCGAAGCTCCCTCACCTGTTTCTCAATGGCTTCATTGTCAGGGTCTAAGTCGCATGTGGCACTCCTGCGGCATACTTGCCTATTTGCTACCTCAAATCGTATATGTGGAATTGCAAGCTATGGTTTGTTTGCGAAGCTCCCTCACCTGTTTCTCAATGGCTTCATTGTCAGGGTCTAAGTCGCATGTGGCACTCCTGCGGCATACTTGCCTATTTGCTACCTCAAATCGTATATGTGGAATTGCAAGCTATGGTTTGTTTGCGAAGCTCCCTCACCTGTTTCTCAATGGCTTCATTGTCAGGGTCTAAGTCGCATGTGGCACTCCTGCGGCATACTTGCCTATTTGCTACCTCAAATCGTATATGTGGTATTGCAAGCTATGGTTATGTTTGCGAAGCTCCCTCACCTGTTTCTCAAGGGCTTCCTTGTCAGAGTCGAAGTCGCATGTGGCACTCCTGCGGCATACTTGCCTATTTGCTACCTCAAATCGTATATGTGGTATTGTAAGGTATGGTTATGTTTGCGAAGCTCCCTCACCTGTTTCTCAAGGGCTTCTTTGTCAGGGTCTAATTCGCATGTGGCACTCCTGCGGCCTACTTGCCCTCTTGCTACCTCAAATCGTATATGTGGTATTGCAAGCTACGGTTTGTTTGCGAAGCTCCATCACCTGTTTCTCTCGGGCTTCTTTTTCAGGGTCTAAGTCGCACGTGGCACTCTTGCGGCATATTTGCCTATTTGTTACCTCAAATCGTATATGTGGAATTGCAAGCTATGGTTTGTTTGCGAAGATCCCTCACCTGTTTCTCAAGGGCTTCTTTGTCAGGGTCTAATTCGCATGTGGCACTCCTGCGGCCTACTTGCCTACTTGCTACCTCAAATCGTATATGTGGTATTGCAAGCTACGGTTTGTTTGCGAAGCTCCATCACCTGTTTCTCTCGGGCTTCTTTTTCAGAGTCTAAGTCGCACGTGGCACTCCTGCGGCATATTTGCCTATTTGTTACCTCAAATCGTATATGTGGAATTGCAAGCTATGGTTTGTTTGCGAAGCTCCCTCACCTGTTTCTCAAGGGCTTCTTTGGCAGGGTCTAATTCGCATGTGGCACTCCTGCGGCCTACTTGCCTACTTGCTACCTCAAATCGTATATGTGGTATTGCAAGCTACGGTTTGTTTGCGAAGCTCCCTCACCTGTTTCTCAAGGGCTTCTTTGTCAGGGTCTAATTCGCATGTGGCACTCCTGCGGCCTACTTGCCTACTTGCTACCTCAAATCGTATATGTGGTATTGCAAGCTACGGTTTGTTTGCGAAGCTCCATCACCTGTTTCTCTCGGGCTTCTTTTTCAGAGTCTAAGTCGCACGTGGCACTCCTGCGGCATATTTGCCTATTTGTTACCTCAAATCGTATATGTGGAATTGCAAGCTTTGGTTTGTTTGCGAAGCTCCCTCACCTGTTTCTCAAGGGCTTCTTTGTCAGGGCCTAATTCGCATGTGGCACTCCTGCGGCCTACTTGCCTACTTGCTACCTCAAATCCTATATGTGGTATTGCAAGCTACGGTTTGTTTGCGAAGCTCCCTCACCTGTTTCTCAAGGGCTTCTTTGTCAGGGTCTAATTCGCATGTGGCACTCCTGCGGCCTACTTGCCTACTTGCTACCTCAAATCGTATATTTCGTATAGCAAGCTATGGTTTGTTTGCGAAGCTCCCTCACCTGTTTCTCAAGTGCTTCTTTGTCAAGGTCTAAGTCGCATGGGGCACATCTGCGGCATACTTGCCTATTTGCTACCTCAAATCTTATATGTGGTATTGCAAGCTATGGTTTGTTTGCGAAGCTCTCTCACCTTTTTCTCAAGGGCTTCTTTGTCAGTGTCTAAGTCGCATTTGGTACCCTTGCGGCATACTTGCCTATTTGCTACCTCAAATCGCATATGTGGTATTGCAAGCTATGGTTTGTTTGCGAAGCTCCCTCACCTGTTTCTCAAGGGCTTCTTTGTCAGGGTCTAATTCGCATGTGGCACTCCTGCGGCCTACTTGCCTACTTGCTATCTCAAATCGTATATGTGGTATTGCAAGCTACGGTTTGTTTGCGAAGCTCCATCACCTGTTTCTCTCGGGCTTCTTTTTCAGGGTCTAAGTCGCACGTGGCACTCCTGCGGCATATTTGCCTATTTGTTACCTCAAATCGTATATGTGGAATTGCAAGCTATGGTTTGTTTGCGAAGATCCCTCACCTGTTTCTCAAGGGCTTCTTTGTCAGGGTCTAAGTCGCATTTGGGACTCTTGGGGCATACTTGCTTATTTGCTATCTCAAATCGTATATGTGGTATTGCAAGCTATGGTTTGTTTGCGAAGCTCCCTCACCTGTTTCTCAATGGCTTCTTTGGCAGGATCTACGTCGCATGTGGCATTCCTGCGGCATACTTGCCTATTTGCTACCTCAAATCGTATATGTGGTATTGCAAGCTATGGTTATGTTTTCGAAGCTCCCTCAGCTGTTTCTCAAGGGCTTCTTTGTCAGAGCCAAAGTCGCATGTGGCACTCCTGCGGCATACGGGCCTATTTGCTACCTCAAATCATATATGTGGAACTGCAAGCTATGGTTTGTTTGCGAAGCTCCCTCACCTGTTTCTCAAGGGCATCTTTGTCAGGGTCTAAGTCGCATTTGGTACTCTTGCGGCATACTTGCCTATTTGCTACCTCAAAACGTATATGTGGTATTGCAAGCTATGATTTTTTTGTGAAGCTCCCTCACCTGCTTCTCATGTGCTTCTTTGTCAGGGTCGATGTCGCATGTGGTACTCCAGCGGCATACTTGCCTATTTTCTACCTAAAATCGTATATTTAGTATTGCAAGCTATGGTTATATTTTCGAAGCTCCCTCACCTGTTTCTCAGGTGCTTCTTTGTCAGGGCTTAAGTCGCATTTTGTACACTTGCGGCATACTTACCTATTTGCTACCTCAAATCGTATATTTGCTATTGCAAGGTATGCTTATATTTGCGAAGTTCCCTCTCCTGTTTTTCAAGGGCTTCTTTGTCTTTGTCGATGTCGCATGTGGCACTCCTGCGGCATACTTGAATATTTGCTACCTAAAATCGTGTATTTGGTATTGCAAGCTATGTTTAGTTTGCGAAGCTCACTCAACTCTTCCTGAAGGGCTTCATAGTCAGGGTCTAAGTCGCATGTGGCACTCCTGCGGCATACTTGATTATTTGCGACCTCAAATCGTATATGTGGTATTGCAAGCTATGGTTATGTTTGCGAAGCTCCCTCACCTGTTTCTCAAGGGCTTCCTTGTCAGAGTCGAAGTCGCATGTGGCACTCCTGCGGCATACTTGCCTATTTGCTACCTCAAATCGTATATGTGGTATTGTAAGGTATGGTTATGTTTGCGAAGCTCCCTCACCTGTTTCTCAAGGGCTTCTTTGTCAGGGTCTAAGTCGCATGTGGCACTCCTGCGGCATACTTGCCTATTTGCTACCTCAAATCGAATATGTGGTATTGAAAGCTATGGTTAGTTTGCGAAGCTCACTCACCTCTTCCTCAAGGGCTTCATAGTCAGGGTCTAAGTCGCATGTGGCACTCCTGCGGCATACTTGATTATTTGCTACTTTAAATCGTATATTTGGTATAGCAAGCTATGGCTTGTTTGCGAAGCTCCATCCCCTGTTTCTCTCGGGCTTCTTTTTCAGGGTCTAAGTCGCACGTGCCACTCCTGCGGCATATTTGCCTATTTGCTACCTCAAATCGTATATGTGGAATTGCAAGCTATGGTTTGTTTGCGAAGCTCCCTCCCCTGTTTCTCAATGGCTTCATTGTCAGGTTCTAAGTCGCATGTGGCACTCCTGCGGCATACTTGCCTATTTGCTACCTCAAAACGTATATGTGCTATTGCAAGCTATGGTTTTTTTGCGAAGCTCCCTCACCTGTTTCTCATGTGCTTCTTTGTCAGGGATGAAGTCGCATGTGGTACTCCAGCGGCATACTTGCCTATTTTCTACCTAAAATCTTATATTTAGTATTGCAAGCTATGGTTATATTTTCGAAGCTCCCTCACCTGTTTCTCAAGGGCTTCTTTGTCAGTGTCGAAGTCGCATGTGGAACTCCTGCGGTATGCTTGCCTATTTGCTACCTCAAATCATATATGTGGTATTGAAAGCTACGGTTTGTTTCCGAAGCTCCCTCACCTGTTTCTCAAGGGCTTCTTTGTCAGGGTCTAAGTCGCATGTGGCACTCCTGCGGCATTCTTGCCTTTTTGCTACCTCAAATCGTATATGTGGCATTGCAAGCTATGGTTAGTTTGCGAAGCTCACTCACCTCTTTCTCAAGGGATTCTTAGTCAGGGTCTAAGTCGCATGTGGCACTCCTGCGGCATACTTGATTATTTAATACCTCAAATCGTATATTTGGTATAGCAAGCTATGGTTTGTTTGCGAAGCTCCCTCACATGTTTCTCAAGTGCTTCTTTGTCAAGGTCTAAGTCGCACGTGCCACTCCTGCGGCATATTTGTCTATTTGCGACCTCAAATCGTAAATTTAGTATTGCAAGCTATGGTTATATTTTCGAAGCTCCCTCACCTGTTTCTCAAGGGCTTCTTTGTCAGGGTGGAAGTCGCATGTGGCACTCCTGCGGCATACTTGAATATTTGCTACCTCAAATCGTATATGTGGTATTGCAAGCTATGGTTTGTTTGCGAAGCTCCCTCACCTGTTTCTCAGGTGCTTCTTTGTCAGGGTTTAAGTCGCATTTTGTACACTTGCGGCATACTTGCCTATTTGCTACCTCAAATCGTACATTTGCTATTGCAAGGTATGGTTATATTTGCGAAGCTCCCTCTCCTGTTTCTCAAGGGCTTCTTTGTCAGAGTCGATGTCGCATGTGGCACTCCTGCGGCATACTTGCCTCTTTGCTACCTTAAATCGTATATGCGGTATTGTAAGGAATGGTTACGTTTGCGAAGCTCCCTCACCTGTTTCTCAAGGGCTTCTTTGTCAGGGTCTAAGTCAAGTCGCATTTGGTACTCATGCGGCATACTTGCCAATTTGCTATCTCAAATCGTATATGTGGTATTGCAAGCTATGGTTTGTTTGCGAAGCTCACTCAACTCTTCCTGAAGGGCTTCTTAGTCAGGGTCTAAGTCGCATGTGGCACTCCTGCGGCATACTTGATTATTTGCTACCTCAAATCGTATATTTGGTATAGCAAGCTATGGTTTGTTTGCGAAGCTCCCTCACCTGTTTCTCAAGGGCTTCTTTGTCAGGGTCAAAGTCGCATGTGGCACTACTGCGGCATACTTGCCTATTTGCTACCGCAAATCGTATATGTGGTATTGTAAGCTATGGTTTGTTTGCGAAGCTCCCTCCCCTGTTTCTCAAGGGCTTCTTTGTCAGGGTCTAAGTCGCATGTGGCACTCCTGCGGCATACTTGCCTCTTTGCTACCTTAAATCGTATATGCGGTATTGTAAGGAATGGTTACGTTTGCGAAGCTCCCTCACCTGTTTCTCAAGGGCTTCTTTGTCAGGGTCTAAGTCAAGTCGCATTTGGTACTCATGCGGCATACTTGCCAATTTGCTATCTCAAATCGTATATGTGGTATTGCAAGCTATGGTTTGTTTGCGAAGCTCCCTCACCTGTTTCTCAAGGGCTTCTTAGTCAGGGTCTAAGTCGCATGTGGCACTCCTGCGGCATACTTGCCTATTTGCTACCTCAAATTGTATATGTGGTACTGCAAGGTATGGGTATGTTTGCGAAGCTCCCTCACCTGTTTCTCAAGGGCTTCTTTGTCATGGTCTAAGTCGCATGCGGCACTCCTGCGGCATACTTGCCTATTTGCTACCTCAAATCATATATGTGGAATTGCAAGTTATGGTTTGTCTGCGAAGCTCCCTCACCTGTTTCTCAAGGGCTTCTTTGGCAGGGTCTAAGTCGCATGTGGCACTCCTGCGGCATACTTGCCTATTTGCTACCTCAAATCGTATATGTGGTATTTATTGCAAGCTATGGTTATGTTTGCGAAGCTCCCTCACCTGTTTCTCAGGTGCTTCTTTGTCAGGGTTTAAGTCGCATTTTGTACACTTGCGGCATACTTGCCTATTTGCTACCTCAAATCTTATATTTGGTATAGCAAGCTATGGTTTGTTTGCGAAGCTCCCTCACCTGTTTCTCAAGTGCTTCTTTGTCAAGGTCTAAGTCGCATGGGGCACATCTGCGGCATATTTGCCTATTTGCTACCTCAAATCCTATATGTGGAATTGCAAGCTATGGTTTGTTTGCGAAGCTCCCTCACCTGTTTCTGAAGGGCTTCTTTGTCAGGGTCGAAGTCGCATGTGGAACTCCTGCGGCATACTTGCCTATTTGCTACCTCCAATCCTATATGTGGTATTGTAAGGTATAGTTATGTTTGCGAAGCTCCCTCACCTGTTTCTCAAGGGCTTCTTTGTCAGGGTCTAAGTCGCATGTGGCACTCCATCGGCATACTTGCCTATTTGCTACCTCAAATCGTATATGTGGTATTGAAAGCTATGGTTAGTTTGCGAAGCTCACTAGCCTCTTCCTCGAGGGCTTCATAGTCAGGTTCTAAGTCGCATGTGGCACTCCTGCGGCATACTTGAGTATTTGCTACTTTAAATCGTATATTTGGTATAGCAAGCTATGGCTTGTTTGCGAAGCTCCATCACCTCTTTCTCTCGGGCTTCTTTTTCAGGGTCTAAGTCGCACGTGCCACTCGTGCGGCATATTTGCCTATTTGCTACCTCAAATCGTATATGTGGAACTGCAAGCTATGGTTTGTTTGCGAAGCTCCCTCACCTGTTTCTCAAGGGCTTCTTTGTCAGGGTCTAAGTCGCATGTGGCACTCCTGCGGCATACTTGCCTTTTTGCTACCTCAAATCGTATATGTGGTATTGCAAGCTATGGTTATGTTTGCGAAGCTCACTCACCTCTTTCTCAAGGGCTTCTTAGTCAGGGTCAAAGTCGCATGTGGCACTCCTGCGGAATACTTGTTTATTTATTACCTCAAATCGTATATTTGGTATAGCAAGCTATGGTTTTTTTGCGAAGCTCCCTCACCTGTTTCTCAGGTGCTTCTTTGTCTGGGTCGAAGTCGCATGTGGCACTCCAGCGGCATACTTGCCTATTTTCTACCTACAATCGTATATTCAGTATTGCAAGCTATGGTGATATTTGCGAAGCTCCCTCACCTGTTTCTTAGGTGCTTCTTTGTCAGGGTTTAAGTCGCATTTGGTACACTTGCGGCATATTTGCCTATTTGCTACCTCAAATCGTATATGTGGTACTGCAAGCTATGGTTTGTTTCCGAAGCTCCATCACCTGTTTCTCAAGGGCTTCTTTGTCAGGGTCTAAGTCGCATGTGGCACTCCTGCGGCATACTTGCCTATTTGCTGCCTCAAATCGTATATGTAGTATTGCAAGGTATGGTTATGTTTGCGAAGCTCCCTCACCTGTTTCTCAAGGGCTTCTTTGTCAGGGTGTAAGTCGCATGTGGCACTCCTGCGGCATACTTGCCTATTTGCTACCTCAAATAGTATATGTGGTATTGAAAGCTATGGTTAGTTTGCGAAGCTCACTCACCTCTTCCTCAAGGGTTTCATAGGCAGTGTCTATGTCGCATGTGGCACTCCTGCGGCATACTTGAATATTTGCTACTTTAAATCGTATATTTGGTATAGCAAGCTATGGCTTGTTGGCGAAGCTCCCTCACCTGTTTCTCAAGTGCTTCTTTGTCAAGGTCTAAGTCGCATCGGGCACACCTGCGGCATAACTGCCTATTTGCTACCTCAAATCGTATATGTGGTATTGCAAGCTATGGTTATGTTTGCGAAGCTCCCTCACCTGTTTCTCAAGGGCTTCTTTGTCAGAGTCGAAGTCGCATGTTGCACTCCTGCGGCATACTTGCCTATTTGCTACCTCAAATCGTATATGTGGTATTGCAAGGTATGGTTATGTTTGCGAAGTTCCCTCATCTGTTTCTCATGGGCTTCTTTGTCAGGGTCTATGTCGCATGTGGCACTCCTGGGGCATACTTGCCTATTTGCAACCTCAAATCGTATATGTGGTATTGAAAGCTATCTCATTCACCTCTTCCTCAAGGGCTTCATAGTCAGGGTCTAAGTCGCATGTAGCACTCCTGCGGCATACTTGATTATTAGCTACTTTAAATCCTATATTTGGTATAGCAAGCTATGGCTTGTTTGCGAAGCTCCCTCACCTGTTTCTCACGTGCTTCTTTGTCAAGGTCTAAGTCGCATGGGGCACATCTGCGGCATACACACCTATTTGCTACCTCAAATCGTATATGTGGTATTCAAGCTATGGTTAGTTTGCGAAGCTCACTAACCTCTTTCTCAAGGGCTTCTTATTTAGGGTCTAAGTCGCATGTGGCACTCCTGCGGCATACTTGATTATTTGCTACCTCAAATCGTATATTTGGTATAGCAAGCTATGGATTGTTTGCGAAGCTCCCTCACCTGTTTCTCAAGTGCTTCTTTGTCAAGGTCTAAGTCGCATGGGGCACACCTGCGGCATACTTGCCTATTTGCTACCTCAAATCGTATATGTGGTATTGCAAGCTATGGTTTGTTTGCGAAGCTCCATCACCAGTTTCTCTCGGGCTTCTTTTTCAGGGTCTAAGTCGCACGTGGCACTCCTGCGGCATATTTGCCTATTTGCTACCTCAAATCGTATATGTGGAATTGCAAGCTATGGTTTGTTTGCGAAGATCCCTCACCTGTTTCTCAAGGGCTTCTTTGTCAGGGTCTAAGTCGCATTTGGTACTCTTGGGGCATACTTGCTTATTTGCTATCTCAAATCGTATATGTGGTATTGCAAGCTATGGTTTGTTTGCGAAGCTCCCTCACCTGTTTCTCAATGGCTTCTTTGGCAGGATCTAAGTCGCATGTGGCACTCCTGCGGCATACTTGCCTATTTGCTACCTCAAATCGTATATGTGGTATTGCAAGCTATGGTTTGTTTGCGAAGCTCCCTCACCTGTTTCTCAAGGGCATCTTTGTCAGGGTCAAAGTCGCATTTGGTACTCTTGCGGCATACTTGCCTATTTGCTATCTCAAATCGTATATGTGGTATTGCAAGCTATGGTTTGTTTGCGAAGCTCCCTCACCTGTTTCTCAAGGGCTTCTTTGTCAGGGTCTAAGTCGCATGTGGCACTCCTGCGGCATACTTGCCTATTTGCTACCGCAAATCTTATATGTGGTATTCCAAGGTATGGCTATGTCTGCGAAGCTCCCTCACCTGTTTCTCAAGGGCTTCTTTGGCAGGGTCTAAGTCGCATGTGGCACTCCTGCGGCATACTTGTTTATTTATTACCTCAAATCGTATATTTGGTATAGCAAGCTATGGTTTGTTTGCGAAGCTCCCTCACCTGTTTCTCAAGGTGCTTCTTTGTCAGGGTCTAAGTCGCATGTGGCACTCCTGCGGCATACTTGCCTATTTTCTACCTCAAATCGTATATGTGGTATTGCAAGCTATGGTGTAGTTTGCGAAGCTCCCTCACCTGTTTCTCTAGGTGCTTCTTTGTCAGGGTCTAAGTCGCATGTGGTACACTCCTGCGGCATATTTGCCTATTTGCTACCTCAAATCGTATATGTGGTACTGCAAGCTATGGTTTGTTTGCGAAGCTCCATCACCTGTTTCTCAAGGGCATCTTTGTCAGGGTCAAAGTCGCATGTGGCACTCTTGCGGCATACTTGCCTATTTGCTACCTCAAATCGTATATGTGGTATTGCAAGCTATGGTTTGTTTGCGAAGCTCCCTCACCTGTTTCTCAAGGGCTTCTTTGTCAGGGTCTAAGTCGCATGTGGCACTCCTGCGGCATACTTGCCTTTTTGCTACCTCAAATCGTATATGTGGTATTGCAAGCTATGGTTAGTTTGCGAAGCTCACTCACCTCTTTCTCAAGGGCTTCTTAGTCAGGGTCTAAGTCGCATGTGGCACTCCTGCGGCATACTTGTTTATTTATTACCTCAAATCGTATATTTGGTATAGCAAGCTATGGTTTTTTTGCGAAGCTCCCTCACCTGTTTCTCAGGTGCTTCTTTGTCAGGGTCGAAGTCGCATGTGGCACTCCAGCGGCATACTTGCCTATTTTCTACCTACAAATCGTATATTTAGTATTGCAAGCTATGGTTATATTTGCGAAGCTCCCTCACCTGTTTCTCAAGGGCTTCTTTGTCAGGGTCGAAGTCGCATGTGGACACTCCTGCGGCATATTTGCCTATTTGCTACCTCAAATCGTATATGTGGCATTGCAAGCTATGGTTTGTTTCCGAAGCTCCATCACCTGTTTCTCAAGGGCTTCTTTGTCAGGGTCTAAGTCGCATGTGGCACTCCTGCGGCATACTTGCCTATTTGCTACCTCAAATCGTATATGTGGTATTGCAAGCTATGGTTATGTTTGCGAAGCTCCCTCACCTGTTTCTCAAGGGCTTCTTTGTCAGGGTCTAAGTCGCATGTGGCACTCCTGCGGCATACTTGCCTATTTGCTACCTCAAATCGTATATGTGGTATTGCAAGCTATGGTTATGTTTGCGAAGCTCCCTCACCTGTTTCTCAAGGGCTTCTTTGTCAGGGTCTAAGTCGCATGTGGCACTCCTGCGGCATACTTGCTTATTTGCTACCTCAAATCGTATATGTGGTATTGCAAGCTATGGTTTTTTTGCGAAGCTCCCTCACCTGTTTCTCAGGTGCTTCTTTGTCAGGGTCGAAGTCGCATGTGGCACTCCAGCGGCATACTTGCCTATTTTCTACCTACAATCGTATATTCAGTATTGCAAGCTATGGTGATATTTGCGAAGCTCCCTCACCTGTTTCTTAGGTGCTTCTTTGTCAGGGTTTAAGTCGCATTTGGTACACTTGCGGCATATTTGCCTATTTGCTACCTCAAATCGTATATGTGGTACTGCAAGCTATGGTTTGTTTGCGAAGCTCCCTCACCTGTTTCTCAAGGGCATCTTTGTCAGGGTCGAAGTCGCATGTGGTACTCCTGCGGCATACTTGCCTATTTGCTATCTCAAATCGTATATGTGGTATTGCAAGCTATGGTTTGTTTGCGAAGCTCCCTCACCTGTTTCTCAAGGGCTTCTTTGTCAGGGTCTAAGTCGCATGTGGCACTCCTGCGGCATACTTGCCTTTTTGCTACCTCAAATCGTATATGTGGTATTGCAAGCTATGGTTATGTTTGCGAAGCTCACTCACCTGTTTCTCAAGGGCTTCTTAGTCAGGGTCAAAGTCGCATGTGGCACTCCTGCGGAATACTTGTTTATTTATTACCTCAAATCGTATATTTGGTATAGCAAGCTATGGTTTTTTTGCGAAGCTCCCTCACCTGTTTCTCAGGTGCTTCTTTGTCTGGGTCGAAGTCGCATGTGGCACTCCAGCGGCATACTTGCCTATTTTCTACCTACAATCGTATATTCAGTATTGCAAGCTATGGTGATATTTGCGAAGCTCCCTCACCTGTTTCTTAGGTGCTTCTTTGTCAGGGTTTAAGTCGCATTTGGTACACTTGCGGCATATTTGCCTATTTGCTACCTCAAATCGTATATGTGGTACTGCAAGCTATGGTTTGTTTCCGAAGCTCCATCACCTGTTTCTCAAGGGCTTCTTTGTCAGGGTCTAAGTCGCATGTGGCACTCCTGCGGCATACTTGCCTATTTGCTGCCTCAAATCGTATATGTAGTATTGCAAGGTATGGTTATGTTTGCGAAGCTCCCTCACCTGTTTCTCAAGGGCTTCTTTGTCAGGGTGTAAGTCGCATGTGGCACTCCTGCGGCATACTTGCCTATTTGCTACCTCAAATAGTATATGTGGTATTGAAAGCTATGGTTAGTTTGCGAAGCTCACTCACCTCTTCCTCAAGGGTTTCATAGGCAGTGTCTATGTCGCATGTGGCACTCCTGCGGCATACTTGAATATTTGCTACTTTAAATCGTATATTTGGTATAGCAAGCTATGGCTTGTTGGCGAAGCTCCCTCACCTGTTTCTCAAGTGCTTCTTTGTCAAGGTCTAAGTCGCATCGGGCACACCTGCGGCATAACTGCCTATTTGCTACCTCAAATCGTATATGTGGTATTGCAAGCTATGGTTATGTTTGCGAAGCTCCCTCACCTGTTTCTCAAGGGCTTCTTTGTCAGAGTCGAAGTCGCATGTTGCACTCCTGCGGCATACTTGCCTATTTGCTACCTCAAATCGTATATGTGGTATTGCAAGGTATGGTTATGTTTGCGAAGTTCCCTCATCTGTTTCTCATGGGCTTCTTTGTCAGGGTCTATGTCGCATGTGGCACTCCTGGGGCATACTTGCCTATTTGCAACCTCAAATCGTATATGTGGTATTGAAAGCTATCTCATTCACCTCTTCCTCAAGGGCTTCATAGTCAGGGTCTAAGTCGCATGTAGCACTCCTGCGGCATACTTGATTATTAGCTACTTTAAATCCTATATTTGGTATAGCAAGCTATGGCTTGTTTGCGAAGCTCCCTCACCTGTTTCTCACGTGCTTCTTTGTCAAGGTCTAAGTCGCATGGGGCACATCTGCGGCATACACACCTATTTGCTACCTCAAATCGTATATGTGGTATTCAAGCTATGGTTAGTTTGCGAAGCTCACTAACCTCTTTCTCAAGGGCTTCTTATTTAGGGTCTAAGTCGCATGTGGCACTCCTGCGGCATACTTGATTATTTGCTACCTCAAATCGTATATTTGGTATAGCAAGCTATGGATTGTTTGCGAAGCTCCCTCACCTGTTTCTCAAGTGCTTCTTTGTCAAGGTCTAAGTCGCATGGGGCACACCTGCGGCATACTTGCCTATTTGCTACCTCAAATCGTATATGTGGTATTGCAAGCTATGGTTTGTTTGCGAAGCTCCATCACCAGTTTCTCTCGGGCTTCTTTTTCAGGGTCTAAGTCGCACGTGGCACTCCTGCGGCATATTTGCCTATTTGCTACCTCAAATCGTATATGTGGAATTGCAAGCTATGGTTTGTTTGCGAAGATCCCTCACCTGTTTCTCAAGGGCTTCTTTGTCAGGGTCTAAGTCGCATTTGGTACTCTTGGGGCATACTTGCTTATTTGCTATCTCAAATCGTATATGTGGTATTGCAAGCTATGGTTTGTTTGCGAAGCTCCCTCACCTGTTTCTCAATGGCTTCTTTGGCAGGATCTAAGTCGCAT
>JARKHS020014055.1:0-49856 GCA_030143305.2 Amblyomma americanum | reverse complement strand
GAGCGTTATGCGACGACGCCGATGAAGCGTGCGTTCTGTTTTGGCATGAGCTCCGAATTCGAACCGGCGGAAACTTGTGACTGCGTCAGCAGCGCCCCCCAAGGGCATACACTTTTTATCGTTCGCGCCGCTTCTCATTAACTGGGGCACTACGTTCAGCAGCGTGTCGGCAAATCATTAGAAGAAACACAGCTTGGCTTATGTGACCACTCTGGCACGTGGCGCAGTAGAATTACGGAAGCGTATTTGGGCTGGCAGGCCACATTTGTAGCTTTTCCAGAAACACCCTCATGTGAAAGTAGTACACGTGCTCAATTTAACTAAACTCCCAAACCAAAGTTCATTTCATGCCAGAGTTCACGGGTGAATCAAAGGCGCTGTTGCACTGTGATGTTACGCGGCATAGACGCCAAATATTTGGTTGCTTGTCTTCTTCTTTGCAATGATGCGTAAGACATTAGAGTGCACTGATCACCATATAGAATTCGCCTGTGTTAGGGTGGAAAAATTATGATTTTGTCATGGCATTCCGTTTCGGTTGTGGTTTCAACAGTAGAACGATGGCTGCGCTAGCGGGGGTGGGGGTCAAGATTTCGTTAGTTCACTGGGTACATAAAAATTGCAGCATAATCGCTGAATTTTTGTTCATTATCATTTCCACTTTCGATGTAGGTTTTCTTAAGCGTTGTAGTTAGTTAAAACTCTAAAGCAACGATCGCATCGCAGTTTCGTTTTAGTGCGAAAGCATTACTTCGCAAGGTCAAACAGGCTCACCTGTTTCTTTTATGCTTGACCGTGACGGTAACCTTAGAAAACAATAAATAAAATAAATATTGCCGCGACTGTGATTCGAGCGCACGGCGGCGCGAATAGAGGATCGCCGCTGCACGAGAGCACAAGGCTATTTTTTTTATTGCATGGAAATAGTGCCGAAAAAAATGTCTAAGCACGCTTACACCACAAAACACCAGGACACCTTACCCCTGCATGAACCCTCCTTCCTAAACATCAAAAGTATGGGAGGCACACACATGCACCCAGATAGGGGAGCCAGCTAGGCGGCTCTTGCAGGGCAGCATATACTCCCCGCACAAAGATTTCGACGACCGTGGTGATTCGGCGCAACACACGTCAACGCTGCCTGTGAAGGCATGGCTTCGTGCTAAGGAGATGCTTGCGCCATGGACGGTGAACTGTCGCCTGTGCAATACACCAGAGACAATTGACCATTGTTGTGTTCTGTGCATTGATGCTATCTTCTTCTGAGACATTTTACAACGAACAATTAAGAAGGACATTGGCATCAGACCTTACAGTATTCGTTTTTTTCCCGCGGAGAAAAACAGTGCTGTGCCATTTGATCTATTTATGTTGCTGGGACTATTTAGCCTCTGGAAGAGCCGCATGATGGACCGCCACGACGAATCACAAGGCTGTCGCCGCAGCCGATCACGCCTTGTGTTAAACTGCAACATAATCTCTCACTGTGCATTGCACATCGCCTTCTTCTTCAACTAATATCGCTATCAAACTAACATTCGCGCTTTGAGCGATGGGGGGTAGAGACAGAGAGATGTGCGCTGCATGCGTTGGCGTGGACAAAGTTGTCGCAGAAACAATCCACTAGAGCAATAGACGTTGGCGTTCACAACATTGCTGCATGAACGCGTCACTGGAGCATAGGCCGCCGGCGTACATCAGGTAAATTAGCATTGACGATGAAAAAGTTGAAGACGCGACTAACTGGCTCCCTTGGTCAGTGGACTACTCAGTCGCGCTTTCAGATACGTGTTGGTGGTGTCCACGGGCAAAAAACTGTGATTTCGCACAATATTTCGTGCTTTGCAATGCTAAACCGCCAGCCAATTTTTTTATCCCTAAAATGACTTGTACTGAGCTTTGACATCACTGACACCGTTCTGCTGTTGAAACAGGCCGAGCGTGAAAGAATAAATTCTATTATAAAATATTTACCGGTTCTTGACGAGTTCGAGACAGTGATTTTTTGCATATTAACGCCTAGCGCACCACTGTGAAGAAAAAAAAAGGCGCAACCAAAATTTGGCGTCTGTACTTCTTTCACCAAAACCAGCACGAAACTGCACAGGCTCTGTGAATGAATCGCTTCCCTTGTAGATCATCATCAAGCATGGCATTCAAATGCTGCGATTTGCGGAAACGAAATTAGCACTCACTGGCCGCTCTTACTGTATACTCTGTCTTTCAGAATATTATCGTATCGTACTAGTTTAACTGCTTCCTTAGAAAGTTGCACAAAACACTAGCATTTCTAAATCCCTGTGCACACTTAGCGAGCGTCGCAGATTAGTCATCCTGTATTTTTATCAGACGGAAACGCGATGTGCGGCTGCACCCGTCAGGAAGAACTGATTTCTAAATTAGTTGGGGCCAGAAGCAGAGGCAGCGTTTTTACTGAGAAACGAAACTCCCGGTAAACATGTAGTTAGAGGTTGTCAACTTTGGCCAGAACAGTTCCCACTTAGAATTTTTTTCAGTGGGGGTTTGAAGTTCACAGCGGCTCTAATTAGAAAAGGCCGAGATTTTGCGCGAATGCGTGCATCATACGAGGCAGAGAATCAGAAGCGCGTGTTTGCAGCGTGAGCATGTTTTTATGTTTCTAAGATGAATGCACCACTGGAATTCGCTCCACAGATGACGTGTTAGAGGAAGTGGAATATTTTGCAAGCCTAACAAATTCTGTCGAGAATCAGAGTAGAGTTATTCGCGCGAGTGACCTTAGCTGCAAAATAAGCGCATCTAGTAATTTGAGAATCATAGGCAACCGTACCTGGTTTGAAGCTTAGCAGAGCTTAGGAAACGTTTTCGAAACTTCCGGTGCGTGCTTCCGCCCACGTTAGCACTTAGCTCAGGTTTTACGTCTAGTAAAATAATCTTTCAGGACTCTCGGTCACTGAGGAAGGAAGGTATAGGACGCCCGATCTTTAGAGCTCATATTTTTCACACATATGATATTCGGTGTTTAAGTTTTGCTGCACACTTCATCAGAGTGCATTAAAATCGTGTTTTGTATCCGAAATAATACAGCTTTGTCTGAGACGCCAGTGTTCCAAGCAACATTTCGAACGATTAACAGCTGTGGCGACATCGGTCGCTTTGGAAGTAGACTGCACGAATTTTCGGGTTATTATTTGTTACTCGCAGCGTCAGATGGCGTCTATATTTCTTTCATGAGACGCTTTACTTCTTGGTTTGGCATCCGTTTAGGCGACTTATGGTGACTTTATTTAGCAGAGAAGAGTCAAGCTGAAGAAGTTACGGAATGTATCCCTAATTACATGATTAAAGCACTCGACCCTTTATCGTTTGGAATGAATCTGGGGGGCTTTGTTAAATCACTTTCCACCTTTCAGCGCCTTGTGCAGTCTGAAGGCTTTCTTGCTTTGTCTCATTCAGCTACTACAGGGGGCGCATCGACAGCTTTCGTCATATCGGATTAAACACCAATGGCGTGAGTTTGCATCCGAAGAATTTTTTTTCAGTTCCAAATGTGGAGTTTGTCCCTGCAAACTCTAAATGAGGGTTATGGCGTGGAGTTGCATCAAAAATTTAACATTTGGAGCCTGACGTTTCGCTACTTAAAAGTTATTGAACCTCATTTGTTCCTTGCAGCAAAATTACATTTTGCCCTGAAATCATGACAGGAACCGCAGAAGAGTAACACAACAGAATCGCATTGGCTTATATCTGCGTAAACAATTATTTCACTGTTTAAGGTCTCTTCGTTCACGTGGCCGCCATTGAAACACAAAAATGAGCATCTGTGTCAATAAACAAGCCACAAAAGTATAGTATTTTAAGCAAGGAGCCATGATGTCGCAGTAAAAAAATTCACTTCTCTTAACATGGGTAAAATGGATCGACGACACGCAACCAAGACGACAGTCAAGTCCAACTAAATGTTTTGAAAATTTGTAAGACACCGTTAAAGAAATATTAAAGGTAATTATTCATTATTTTGATATGTAGCAAAATCTCTATGTTAAAGTGTTTCCAGAAATCGCATCGAACAGTTAAGACTGCCATAGAAAGCCATTAGGGAACGCTTTTGAAGACAGAAAAATCGTGAATAGAAAAAAATACGGCACTGCCGTCTGGTGATCAGCAGATGTATTGATTGTTATCGTGAAATCTTACATTTTATGAAACATTTTCGCTCATAAACGGTTTCCCGCTCAAAAGTTCTTTTGTCCACAATTGTGTCAAGGTTGGGAAGTTGCAGCAGCCAGCATTCATGCCAGAAAATGCTTTCATCAAAACATTGCAAAGAGAGCATCGTATTAGCTGGATATATCCCCCCCCCCCCCCCCGAAATCTTCTACGTACTTGACAGTGCGTAGAAGAGACATTCTTTCCGCCCAAGATATAATGGAACAATATATTCAAGAAGGGTTTTCTGGCGGGCTAGTTGGTGGTTCTCGTTCATGATTAAACTGCGCGAAAGAACCAGGGACAAAGACAAGCGTAGTACGTGTTTCTTCTCTTTGTCCCTGTTTCTTTCGCGCAGTTTAATCATGAACGAGAAATATAATGGAACAACGAAAGTAAAAAGCGACTTCGTCCGAAATCACAAGGCTACACGCAAGTCTTGGTAGAAAGGACTGCTCCTGCTTGCCGATCTCCGCTTCCGTCCGATTCTTATACACTATAAACACGAATACGCATATGTGGGAGTAAAAAGGAACTAACCTGTTCTCTAGCACACTCTCTTTTAGAAAAGTGAGTGCACTAGAAGAGAGCTTACTAACTTTTTACTCCTTTCTGTTTAGAGTGTAGCTTTCGTGTTGTTTTCCGCTGGCTGAGAAACCTAATTGGCTTTACTGGTACGTCATCTAGTAGTAGTGGTTGATTAAAACAATAATAGTAAGGAAGGATAAGATATTTGTTGCCCCGGCATTTGCCACCGATACTGGAGCGCAGCGTTTTTCGGCAGCTTTCTATCATGATTTTAGGAGAACACAAGAATGCCCTGTTTCCTTATCCCACGCACCTGGAGGAGCCACGATCCTCAGCGAACATTTCTAGCCAAAGCTTTCTTCAAAGAAGGCGGAGACAACTGGAAGAATCGCCTACATTTCAACTCGCACGACAAAATTGTTTCTTCCCCTTATCTCATCATAGTTTCGTGTCTCGAGTATGACGCTTCAAGAAACATTTTTTCAGCAAACTGTTTCCTGGTCCTTCTACGCCTCGCTTTTCCGAGAAATTTCGTTGGCAGTTGTCGGCGCAGTGAGGCGAAAACCAGAAGCTGGACCAATTGGTCAAGCAGCAAGCCAGTGCTGGCGGAAAGTTTCAGCATCCTTGTGAGACACTTCAAGGAGAAGGTGTCCAAGCGAGAGAAGAAGATGGCGGGAGAAAGGGGGGGGGGGGGGATGGTAGATTTTGGGGAAACTGTAGAGTCGAAAACCTCGCCACCAGGAGGTTGGTCGTTTTTGTCGTTCGCGGGTGCTGCGTAGCGTTCGGCGCCGGTGCTGGAGACGGTGACGAATCGGTCTACTCGTCTTCCTGCAGCGCTCGGCCCCAGCGGCTCGTGAACAACGGAGCTTCAGGATGCTCGCGAATCTCCCAGTTCCGCTACACAGTTCATGCATTCTTCAGCTCAGTAAATTTGAACAGGACCAGTTTACCTGGAACTCGTACGCGAAAAAAAATTCATTCGCAAGGGAAAACGCAGGGGGAAATTAACATTCCGTCAGTAGCTTCGGCGAACGTTCTCGAGCTGAAAAAAGATTGGAAAAAAATAATGCGTGCATTTAATATTCTGAGCCCGATTTCACCGCCAACCATGTGCGACGGGCTGAGAGGGAGAACTGACAGACGAAAACAAGAAGAATACGTGGACTAAAGCAAGGACAGAGATTTTCTATAACAAAACCCTCGGTGAACGCTTATGCTAGATTCTGATGGCAGTAAAACACAGGAAGGGGAGAAGAGGAAAAGAGCATTCGTTTACTTTTTCACTTCTCAGGCAATCGTGGTTTACTCCAGCATTGCAATCATTGTTTTCGTCCGCCTTTTACTGTCCATTCTTCTTAAGCGTTCTTTTTAAGTTGATGGGTTGTTTTTTTAATCTTCGTTGTTTTCGCCATGGATTGCGCACTACGCTTTCTCATCTGTCTATCCTGTGACCACGCAGCTTCCTTAAACACGCCCGTAGGTCTTTTCTGCTAGGCCTCTACTTAAACTTCGTGTTTTGCTCCCCGAGGAAAGCTAATTACTTCCAGGCGTTCAGGTCTTTCTCTTACGTCCTCTGTCATTTGTCGACGTCGTGGCTTTTCTATTACGCCATTCGACGTTAGCTGTGCGTGTCTTTGTTCGCTGTCTAGTCTCTATCGGAGATTAGGAGCAGGGACGGAGGGGTGGGGGGGGGGGGGTATTTGTGGGCTTCGAAAGGCCCTTCGGCGCGCAGCACCGCAATTTTCTTCGTTTACCTCCGGCCCCGAATTTCCTCTTGACATTGAAGGCAAATTTTCTCGTGCTTTAGCTGTTGCTGCTTTCCTTTCCTTTCTCTCGCTTGACTAGGCAATTGCAGCATTTCCTCTATGCGCCATTCTCATTTTGTTTTCTCAATTGCCATCTTTTTTATATCAACTGTAGTAGACACAGCTGGGACAGCTTGAATCGCACTCTCCCCGTTATGTTAGCTAAAGTTACGTAGTTTGTGCTAACTTGCGGCACTTTATCAGAGTTGCGAACTTCAAGCGCTGGCAACCATTGCTGCCCATTTCATTTTCCTGTGCGCATTTTCGTTTGCTACGAGGTCGTTTAGGCGAGTTCACATAGGCATGGTTTTCCACATTCCTTCACAAGTAATAAAACGTGTTCTACCTAACTTTTAAGCTTACTAAAGCCGACGTGTGCACTGAACCCTCTTGATTAATTAAATGGAAGTTTACTCCGCCTTGTTTTAACATTCTGTGGGCAGACTCGACCGCAGGAGTTAAAGGCTTGCGATAAGTTTAGCACGGAATGTATGAAATTTCCTTTCGTTCCTGCTCAAACACAGAGTGCTTTAATATTGCAGCTTCGTGGTCAGAGACGGGAAAGGGTGCGGCATAGTCATAAAGGTGTTGCGAGAACTACAAGCACGAGAAAAACTGACCTTATAATCAGACATCATTCCTACCATTTATTAATTCATCCCTGTTCGCAAGCAAAATAATGTAGAAAAAAGCGAAAGCTCGAATAGCGAGTTGCGTACAGAAAATAGAAACAATCAATTTCGGGAAATATGAAACAGCAGCTGCGTTATATACTACTCAAAGTCAAATTTGATAACTAAAAAAAATCAAGATACTAACTACTGGAGCTCAATCGAACCCACTAGGTAATGCGTAGGACTGGGTTCGCCACTAATCTTTTCCGGCGTCACCATTTTGATGGTCATGCCTCCAATGTAACGATGATGTCAGAAAAACTTGCTGTTTTTGAGAAAGCATGATTACATCATTTGGACCCATTCTTAAGATGCAGTGAAAAAGATAATGGGAAAGAGGATATACCGGAACAGAAGAATGTGAAGCGAGAGAAGATGAAGAGGAACCATCCATAGTTTGCATTTTAGTGAAGCATACATTGATCGGAACAGATGGGAAAACTAGATGCGGGAGACCAACGCGTCATTCTGTGTGATCCGGTTGTTTCCACTGTTGTGCGGTGCTTTTCGTCAAGACTGCAAAGGCCGCTGGGGCCCTGGACTGAGGGCTCCATCTACGCTGCGAGAAATAACCCTTATACAATAAAGTTTTTCATTCATTCATTCATTCCGCTTATATAGCTGTGGAAGATAATACAAAAAGGTACAGCACTAAAAACATTGCAGGGTAATGAATTCTACATATCGATTACCGTGCTACATAAGATTAAGTTGGGCATTTTATTACGCTGTAGGCACATTATCCTCGCACTTTTCTCAAACGGGGCTCCCATACAGGCCCATGTATTCTTCGAGGCTACCCTCTGCCACCTTTCAAATACGTAGGTGCTGTTCTCGTTAGTTTAGACGTTAATTTTGGAAGTGGGCTCCACTGAAGCCTGCCTGGCAGAGAATAACTTACAGCAAAAGTGGAAACTTTGACTCCAATCAACACATTTTTTAATTAAAAAACCTATGTTTCGAAACAGGCTTGTCTCCATCTTCAGTGATGACAACAGGCAGCCCGGTATGCAGCCCCTTTCCGTCGCATGTAGTTTCTCCCCTCTGTCCCCTTTCCTTCAGTTTTAAATTGAATACCAGAATGCCTGTTTTCACCACAGAAAAACGAGCCGATCCGGCTCCGAAACGTAATGTTATCAGTTAACAAAGTTTCGGTTGGAGACGATGTTTCCCCTTTTGTTGCAAAGCGCAGGCTACATAAACGATGTTGGGCGTTGGGCAGTTTCATGACATCCGGCGTCCACACAGGTGCTCTGTGTGGATGGAAGGACAATTTAGAGAACATGGCAGACCGGACGCGGCAATGTCAAAATATAACCGTATAACGCCTTTTACGAATTAACCGTAGTGATTGCATAAAAGCAAGCTTGGAACAGTGCTTTCAGAAAAACGAAGGCCGCATAGATGTCGAGAGCGTATTTGCCAGAGAGTCTGTTAAACTTGCTTTCAGTTTAATAGGGTCGGGCTGCATGGTTCGCGAGGGAGGCTGTGCACTGCCCGAAGAGACAGGCTGTCAGTCATTAGCGTGTCACACAAGCGACATACAGGGAGGCAGGATCCGCCAGCTCGGCACAGCGACTCCAAACTTGTACGGCACCGCCCCATGCCACAACATGCGCTCCGCACTCCTTGACTAACCCGACGTGAAAAGGTAATGGCCGCAACAGTGTGCGTCTCGACAGAACAGCGTCAACTGACGGGCTAGTTGGTTTTTCATGGTGTTTTACCAGCGCCATGTCTTTGTCCGTGTCGCTTCGTCCTCGTCTTCTTGCGCTGGTAAAACACCAAGTCTAGACAGATTTGACTAATTCCATGGAAATTCGTGCACTGACGTGTCATGCTCTGGCTGTCTTCTGGCTCCTTACTAGAATAATTGCTCTCGCCATTCGCACCTGTCTGCGTTAATTAACTTATACGACACCCGCTTGCCTGTTACTGATACGAAGTGACACATCTTGCAACGCCGCCAGCCTAAACATCTTTCGCACTAGTGCGCACTGCAAATGCGTGCAGTGCTAGAGGGAAGAGACAACTTGAGCAAGCAGTGGTACAGCCCCGAAAGCAGGAGGCGATCGCTATGTTTCGGTAGAATGGCTGTATAACGTCTTGGTTGAAGCAGTCCATCCCCGACCGCATTTAAGTGCCAAGCCAGATATTGTCAGGTTCAGCGTACACATGTGCCTGAGGTAGGATCGACATCTGAGCTAGTTGGTAATAAATCAAGAAAAAGTGAAGCGCCTGTGTTGTGTTGTCTACCTTATAGTTCGTCGTGAGTGCGCTAAACTTTTTCGTGTGCCTTAGGTAATAGTCGTGCACGTTAGTGTACCGCCAGTTGTGCGGCGTTCGTTACAAAGTTACGCTGAGGAGAAGGCCGCCTGTGAATGGTGCTTCATTTGAATCTACCATGCGGAAATGTGGGGCCAGGAAGTATAAATATGCCTGTATGCAGTTGACCCCATGGTAGCAGGTCTTCGCTTAAAGTTGCCCGCCCCCTTGATTAATACCACTACGTTCGCTGCATAATTCTGCCCTGGCTCAGCAATAGACTGGAATGGCCCCCCACATGACGTCACTAAAACCAGCTTCCAATCCATTTTTTTAATTTTGTACCATTTCTATTCAGCCGATAGCATTTTTGCACATAAGTTTATGTTCAATCCTCTACCCATACCTTATGCAAGAGCACAGAAATGGGGGTTGCCTTCAAGGTAAAAGCTGATGGGATGTGTTGAAGCCGAGTGAGCAGCTGTGCACGCAAGGCGCAGCCATGGACAAACGCGGTTACTCAGCTACATCCTTAGGTTTGCAAAGACAGGAGTCTTTTCAGCTGCTACTTGCCTAACGAAATGTAAGTAACATAAATATGAAAATCGGCTTTATTTCTTTCACCAACAGAAGCTATATCAGGGAGGTTTCCCGGATCAGAGCATTCAGTTGTAAGAGGAAACCTCGGTGACGTTCGCATTGGCAAATGAATGTAGTTTGCAGAAAATGAAAGCGGGGCGTCTATGGTCTGTTAAACGAGAGCATGCCGCCTGTACCAATATGCCAACTGCTGGCAATCGCGGCCCATGTGACTTATGTGAACTTGGGAATAAGTTTTCGTTGGAGTGTAGGGCAGGCAGCTCCTGCGAATATTCCTTTCGGCCGTGAAGTTAAATCCATGAAGCTAAATCGGCCGTTTTCGTGCGCCCCGCCGCGGTGGCTCAGTGGTTAGGGCGCTCGACTACTGATCCGGAGTTCCCGGGTACGAACCCGACCGCTGCGGCTGCGTTTTTACGGAGGAAAAACGCTAAGGCGCCCGTGTGCTGTGCGATGTCAGTGCACGTTAAAGATCCCCAGGTGGTCGAAATTATTCCGGAGCCCTCCACTACGGACCTATTCGTTCCTATATTCTTTCACTCCCTTCTTTATCCCTTCCCTTACGGCGCGGTTCAGGTGTCCAAAGATATATGAGACAGATACTGCGCCATTTCCTTTCCTCAAAAACCAATTATTATTATTATTATTTCGTGCGTTGGCACCGTGCGCTATCAATGCCAATAAGACACGTGGAAGATGTTTCGTGGAATCGATATCCTCAAATCTTCATTTTAATATCATAAGAATGGCGCACAGCAGGTATTTAGCTACCAGAAGGACGAAATATTTTCGACAAATGGGGCTGATACATTTGTTCGCAAAGGATTCGTTTTTGTGTGATACAAAATGTGCTTTGAAAGGAGTTAATTGTTTGTTTCCATGTTTCTTTTTTGGTGTCAGCGCGATGGGACTGCTGGGATCGAGGACAGTGTCACCATGCGGTGTTGGAGGCAGAAACATTCGGCATTAAGCGGTGGCACTGCGCGCCTTTCAGAGGAGGCCTCGACCGCCGACTCGATCGACTGCCAGGGCGGCTTTGAGACCTGTGCAGATTCATGCATGGGAATTTCACACTGGCCAAGAATGGCTCTGGGTCATATTTTTTTACATCTCGCCCCGCCGTCGCAGAAAGGCGTCGCTATGCTGCTGCCTGCTGCACGAACCGGCGGCTCACTTAGCTTTGTTCCCGGAACCCCTGCTCGGTATCTCTTAGCCACGACAAGTAACGCCCGCGTGTTACAACTGCGCCTCGGGCTCTCCACGGACCCTTGTGCGCACTCACACCGCCCAGAGCACGCGTGCTCGCGCGCCGCTTGAACACTGCAAATTAAATTAGCAGCCCGCCGCTGCGTTGCGTCCGTCGGCGCTTCTTCACACGTGCCTGAGCACGCTCGCTTTTAGGCGGCACCGACGCGAAAAAGCGTAAATGTCGAGGCAGGAACTTGGCGCCCGTACTGCACAGGCTATGCGCGTCAGCCTTTCTTTTCCTTTACTCACGCATCCGTGCAATTATATTTATGAGATGACGCTGCGCTACATTGATTGTTGCTCTCGGCGCCTGGTTTCTCACCCCAAGTTTATGACCTTCATTCTTCTTTTTGGTTTTTCTCTTGGGGCGCAACAGTGTTTCTCAATGTCACACGCACAACTTTGTTGCAATTGTTCGTAAGGGCATGGTTGGTGAAGGTGTTGAAAACAAATTCCAGCGTCTAAAAGAAAGAGGTCGCTCTGTTCAGCGTCCACTGGGCCATTGAACAGGGTTAAGCATGGGGCATTGCGTGGTTAGGCGGATGCCATAAATAGCTCGCATACCAAGGTTTAAAAAAGCTGGATCAAATAGAAAAGCAGTTTTTCTAGAATAAAATAAAGAGTTTAATACATCAAACTTTACGAAGATCTTTCTAACCATCGGGCTTGTGGTGCGCTTACAGATGCGCTTGATGTTCTCAATGCGCAATTTACGATGGAGCTTGGAAGAAGACAAGAACACGGCTGTTGAAGTTGTTTTCTTGCTAACGCAGGCGTAAAACCATCGGTTTAGACGTATACAGGCTATCATAAATGACCTCTTAGCAAAATGAATAACAGCCTCACCAACTTGCTTTGGTCAGTGAACTGAACTAGAAGTTAACGGTTCCCGGAACTTTGCGAAACCGGCTAGTGACCGCCATACGCTTTCGGCGCGCAAGAATCTATCTAATATGTGCTTATGTAATTACTAAGAGCGAATTGCTGAGTCACATCTTTCAATTCTCAAGAATGCATGTGCTACTTCGCCCATGAAGAAAAAAAGGAAACTTTTTGGACAGGTAGTTCTGAATAATTAGGCAGAAGAGAGCAGAAAAGCTCAGCACTCTTATAATGAATTTAGTACTAATTAATTAGCCCCACCTGATTCTATATTCTTTCATTTACCAGCTGTTTTGTGATTCCCGACACCGTTAGGAATGATTCATTACGGCTATATGCAAAGAAAATTGAATTAGTAACTCAGCTTTGTGTAGTTCCTTAAAATGTTCATTTATTCAACGCTGCCCGTCTCTTGCTTACTTCAGCAGTATTGATTTCCTTCCAGTGAATTTACCGATGTACATGAGAACTTTGGCGACTAATCTTGAAACTTTATGACCGCCGGTATACAGGTTGATATCAACGTTTTGATCACACTGTTCCTTGAGTGCGGCGGCCGGAACTGGCACCCTCTACTCAGGGTAGAAGACTTTGGGTACAACGTATTCAGTGATTGTGGTCGTGTACACACATGATATTTGCTAAAACTTTTGTAGTGATACATACGAAGTGTTTATGGGCAGCATGAAGGCATAAAAATGCACTTTTTATTTTCTCAATGTTGCAGGTGATGCTCTCAGACCGGCTGAACATATCAAGGGCGCCCGTCGGCATCGCGGTTGTTGAACAGCTCTTCAAGCAGCATGCCACATCTGACCTCACGCGTCGCATACTAGAATGCGGCTAATGGGAGAAAATATGTCTTGAGCGGGTGAGAAAGAGTAAATTACGTTTGAACAGAACACAGGCACCTAGCGAAGCCAGCCATGACCGCCAGGGCTGCAGCGACGACCACTAAGTGGCCGGCGGTGCTAATCGGTGCCAATCCCCACTACGCCAGCGTACTGGAGGAGGCCGAGAACAGTCGCCAGGACAACTGGAGCAGCGCTCAACAGGATCCTTGGGCAAACAACGACACCAGCAGCAGTATCCAGGCCAACCTGAGCCTGTCCTGGCACGAAAACCTTCCGGTGGTAGTCACCGTGTCCCTTCTACTCTGCCTGGTCATCGTGGCCACAGTGGTCGGGAACATCTTCGTCATCGCGGCCATCATCCTGGAACGCAACCTGCGCACCGTCAGCAACTACCTAGTGCTCTCCCTGGCAGTGGCCGACCTGATGGTTGCCTGCTTGGTGATGCCCCTCGGTGCCGTGTACGAGGTGACCCGGGAATGGCGGATGCCTCCTGAACTGTGCGACGTGTGGACATGCTGCGACGTGCTATGCTGCACCGCGTCCATCCTGCACCTTCTGGCCATCGCCGTGGACCGGTACTGGGCCGTGACCATTGTGGACTACATGCGGCAGCGTGACGTGCGTAAGGTGGGAGCCATGATCTTCCTAGTCTGGAGCGTCGCCTTCGTCGTCTCAATCGCACCCATCTTTGGCTGGAAGGATAAGGACTCACGCAGCCGCGTTCTGCACGAGAAGCAGTGCCTGGTGAGCCAGGACGCCGCGTATCAGGTGTTCGCCACCTGCTCCAGCTTCTACGTGCCACTCATCATGATCTTGTTGCTCTACTGGCGAATCTTCAAGGTGGCCCGCCAGCGGATCCGGCACAAGCCGGGCGCCAAAGCGGTGCTCATCGTGCACAAGGAGCCCTCGACGTCTTCGGCCGTCGCCTCCAACGAGAACACGCCCCAGCACAACGCCACCTCGGCGGCGAACAACAGCAGCAACCAGTCATCGCCGAGTAACGGCATGAACAAGGCCATGCACGGGGGCATCGGCCGCCTTCTGGTGCTGACGAAGCGCGAGAAGAAGCACGTCGAGGAGACCATCGAGTCCCGTCGAGAGCGGAAGGCCGCCAAGACGGTGGCCATCATCACGGGCGTCTTCGTGATGTGCTGGCTTCCATTCTTCGTCATGGCACTAGTCATGCCACTGTGCGAGACCTGCGCCCCGGGAAAGCTGGTGTTCAGCTTTTTTTTGTGGCTGGGATACGCGAACTCGATGATAAACCCGATCATATACACCATATTCAGTCCCGACTTTCGGAACGCGTTCAATCGAATACTGTGCGGCAAGAAACTCCCCATGAGATGACAGCAATGAGCGGTCAATGCGCTGAGGGCAACCATAAGTTGCTTTGCACGTTGTGGTGTTATTTCTAGGCCGGCCATTACGACTGGCGTTTTTTGATCGAGGCTCAGTATCGGTGTTCAGCTGTTGTCTATTTTTGTATTCTCCCCATAGAAAGCAATGGTCTAAAATGAAACACCAGCTTACGCCGTGCCAGAACATTTCACTGTCATAGTCCTGCTGGAGGGCACCAACTTCAGGTCAGGGATACGCACTGGCTCCGGTTTCTGGCAAGTACATGCTCGTATACTTTGTTACACTGTGGTAAGATCAAGCATCGAAACATGCATAAAAGCGCATACGTGTTTAGATTTTGGGGCTAATGCTAATGACACATGCGCTGTAGCTCACGCTTAGCTGTTATCACTACAGTACACATCAAGAAACCTCTCTTGAAAAAACCTTCTTCATTTTCATTACCTTTTTTCTCATTCACATGCTGTTTCTCGCTACATAGCGTTTCTCCGCCTAATAGGCGTTACAAAGTTAGGAAGAGACAGCAACTTGTGCTGCCTTTCTCAGCACTCTTTGGGTGGCTTTATTTAAAGTTAGTGTGGAAGCAGGTGCCAAGGATGAAGTCTCTGATGCGCAGTTTGGCTCGGCAAATTTCCTTGAGTCGCGAGAGGCCGTTCAGTGCATGGAGCTCTCAACCGTTCGTCGGTCTCTCGCAATGCTTCACGCTCTCTCGCTCAAGTGTCGCGTATTTCTCGACGCCCACTTTCTCGCTAATGCTAACTTCTAAAGCTAACATTAATGGCTGCGTTTATCGGCCATCTTCCCCCTCCCCTTGCCGCAAGATATCAGAAAACCAAGAATTATCACTCTGTGTACTTGAGCATTTGCGCTGTGAATTCATCGAGTACGTTGAAAGCTGCTAAACTCAGCTAACGCACAGCATAGCGAACGCAGGCTTGAAGGACTTAACCAAGCATTGCTGCTTTTCCTACATAATTACAGAGTGGGTACGGCCTTGTGATTCATCCTGCGATAAAGCTCCTACCTTTGTGTGTTATTCAGCTGCGATTGGCAGCCTGAAATTAGCAGGGAAGTGCTTTTGTTTTATAACGGTGTACAGCGTCTTTGTGATATCGATGTGAGTGTGCTTGTGTGAGTGTGCGACAGGAAAAATTGTATAAAACAGTTGTCATGCCTATTACAGTTGTCTGTACATTTGATCCCTGTCTACTATGGTTCATGTTTCCTGAAACACGGCGATATCTCGTTTACATAGTCACATCTTTGTCCAGCACCAGTTCTATGTATTTGTGTGGTATGAATTGACATGCTGTATACACTCTTGTGAAGGTACTAATGTGATACATCGTTTTTCAGAAACACGTGAAACCGTGAAGATCTTACCTTCAGTGTACCTTGCATTGAATGCCTTTCCCTTCGGTCAACTAGTACTTCTTTAAGTAGAAACAGGAGAGCAACATTTTTTTTATTCTGATAGCGATACAGTTTCCTAGAAAAGAACGTGATCATTAAGATGTAAGGTTGCGAGCACATAGAAAAGTGTCCTTTTCCTCTAGTGGAAAGCAAATGTAAACCAGCCTCCTTTAGGAGTTTCTACTTGAAAGGAACCAATTGTTTCAGACTCACTGAATTAAGAATGTTCTAATGGGCCAAATTGCCCTTGAAGTAATACACTGAAATAGAATATAACACTTTTTTTATAATTACGGCGTTGTGAGCCATGTAGCCATAGCCGGTACAATGCAACTATCCAACAACGATTCCATTATATTGTTACTGTTGCCGTATATTTTCACTGACCGCAGTGGCACTGCGCCCACTTGACATCGCCAGGGTCTGTACATTCATTTCGCAAACAAAACGATAGAGGTAAATTGAGGTAAAATAATTATTACCCCTATTCTTATACATGATTGAGATACTGACTGAGGCTCATAGCGCATTTCTTCCTCAATCATGCGGCGTATTGACTCTTAATTTTTTATTATATACACGTGGCCATGACTGATAGTTCACACGCAAAAAAAATTTCTGTACTGAGATGTGAGGTCGGCTTTGTGAGCTCTTTCAGAAGTTTGGTTTCTAAAGATTGTTTCTTTATTCAACGTTTTTCGCCTCTGAACTGTTGGCAGATACCTACCGTGGCATCAAGACTGACAGCTGACAAAAACTATCAGTGTTCTGCTTCGAGAACGAAAGTGGGTGTGGCCAAAGACAGGCAAAGCAAATATAGAATCGGGAGCACCCTTATTCTTGTAATTTTTCTCTCAACACGGGTTAAAACTTTGAGTTGTTTGCGCTTGATAACAAAGGCTTTAAAGGTTGCGCGTCCTAGGAAAAAATCAAGCGAAGCAAGGGGCCACACTAGAAGGTCGGGACACACTTCTTGATGAGCCTTTCTGCCTGTGAAGACGTCTTTCGTGGGAACTAGACTCGTCATTTCTTCGTCAAATTTTGCATGGATGCTCTTCAAGCCTACCTACGCAACTGCTACCTATATTTGGTATGGCGGTAAAAGAAGGCAGCAGCTGGAGAAATGGCCACTCGAAAACAACGTGAGCTCATGAATGTTTATATTTTTGTCACAACACACTAGTGAAATCAAAATTAAACAAACTTTTCCCCGCGAACACTTCATATTATGCTGCTTTGCTTTGTTGTTCCTACCTCCTGAGCCATCAGCATAAACTACTGTTCTTCTCATCTGTTCATGCATTACGCCCTCGTATGATGAACCTGGTCACGTTGCCCAACTCCAACCATCTCCTGAGGTACTAACACTAGAATTAGGTCTACACTTATATGCCTTCATCTCCGAGCCGAAATACTCAGCTATACCAGAGAAGAGAAAAGCTAATGAGCTGTAGCAAAAGAGAAACACATATCCTAAGAACCATTTTCGCTTTGAGCGCATTTTGCTACTTGTTACACATTCTTGATCCCGATATTTTAGTTACGGCCGCATAAGGGTCATAAATATTCCTAGGTTCACATTTTCTCGAGCAGTGGAATTTAGGTGCGTTACTAGAATAGTCAAGTAGAGGTTAGAAGACACAACTTCCTAGAGGACACTTGTAGCTGTCGACCTGCATGAAGAAGAATCAGGAGGCTGTCACTGGCAGGGACTGTAGGCTCACTGTCGAAAGCGGCCAGCCATTCTTTCCTTTCACAAGATACCCATTGTCTTCCCGCCTAGTAAAGACCTCTTAATGACGTGTACTCCCATATAAAAAAAAGAGCGCGCTTAGCAAAGTGAGCAGTACCTAAGTAGCAAGACTGCCAAGGCTTTTCGCTCAAGAAATCTCAAAGCAGTCGCGCTATGTAAAGTTGGCATTGTCTTCGTAGAGTAACCTAGCTGTCAGTACTCGTCAGTTTGTGCGTCTGCGTGTAAGGATGCGTGTGCCAACGAATGTATTTTTTTTGTTCTTTGATGCTTGTTGGCTGTACTATGTCGCCCCACCTGCACATGTCGCTGCTCAAATAAACATTTCTGTAATGTGGAACATATCACCAAAACCATAAACAGTGAGGGAGCCTCTACAGTGGCACTCTGTGCAAGAACTGTGGTCCCAGAAGACCTTCGGTGAAATAAGTGTTTTTTGCAGCAACATCACAAAAGTAGCACATCTGGAATAATCTTAACTATGAATAAATTTAGGTTGCACGCTGTCGGACATGCGTGCGAAATTTTGCCCCCTTTTCTCCATCGAGTATTTGAATGTGTAGGAATAGCTGCACAATAGCCGAAAGTTTTTGTCGCCGGCAATCATGGCAGCGTCATATATTTAAGAACTAAACTAGCAAAAGTGCGTTCGCGCTCATTTAGTACCAGTAATGACTAGCCCAAAGAGATGATAAATATATTAAAGCGTACTTTACTTAATTGTGCGCATATCATGAAATATGCATGAAACCTCTGTTACCGATTCACGGCTACAAACAATGGCCCCCACTTGTTTATTACCAATCTGAGGTCTGCTTTTTCAGGGTAAGCTACTCTGCTTTACAGTGTCATGCCGTCGGCGGGGAATCAGACTCATATGGACATTAATATGGTGCGTGGTGTAATTTACTACCGTGTTACCACATAAATAATAACTTCCCATAAGAAAACGCAAGATCTTCAGTTGAAAAACGAAAGCATTGAATGACCTCAAGAGTATTTTGTAAAACGCGTCCGCAATATGCTCCTCTTAGAAGGGAGGCTCGTTTGGGTGACGGATGCAGTCAGGCCCAATGTGCTGAGATTAAAGCGGATCCTAGACATTTTAATGCTATGTTATAACGTTACACGGTTGACACATTGTTTCATAACTCTGCGAAGCTCAACACCGGATCAGAATCTGACCCCATGTGCATTCGACATAGTGTCTTACTAGGGCAGTGAAGGTCTCATGACTAAACAAAACACAACGTATGTAAAAAAGTCGTACTATTGACAAAGTGCTCGGATGCTCCACTTGTTATCATTTGGGCTTTGCTCGAACATGCAGACATATTTTATCAGGCTCAGAGTAAAAGAGCAATGTCCCTGTGAACGGGGGGTTTGAAATCAGGTTACAAAAGAGTGGAAAGAAATCTGAATTCATTCAATCGCTCTGATAATTTACCAGCGCAATTTTGAGAACGAGTGCCCTTTCTGTAAGACAAAAAGCGCACTTGTTAAGGCATTTTAGTGCATTAACGAGCGTGCTTACCCTTGGTTAGCCTCTGCCATGATCAGTGTTGTGCAAGACAACGTCTTCCAATCTTTACTGTTAGATGCAAATGTCTTATTTTTAAAGGTGAAATATTTTGGTGGCAGTCACATTTCTGAATGGAAAGAGGAAAATTAACAGAATTTTTTCACCTCTTAACAGTCGACGGAAAACAAATACAAAACTACTCAAAACCAACTGTTTCGTTGTACTGACTAAATACATACTGTTCTCACTACTTGAAAAAAAGAACATCAACAGCACTTGACAAAGTAAAGTTCAAAATGATAGTAAAATAGTACGAACTGCTTGTCGATGACGAAAGTTACTACAAAAATCTCTCAGGATTTCAGTGATACTAAGAGGCAAAAAGGTTACAAATATTCGTTCAGGGAGAACTCGCCAAGCAACAATTTATCAACTAGCAACATTATGACGTACAAACTGACGCTTTGTTCACAGCACTTTAGTGTACATCTCTCGAAATGCTTTACAACTAAGCAATCGCTCCCACATTTATGAAAATGTTCACTAGAATTGAAATTTATTGCTGCGGTGCATCGATTAGTTTGCAAACGAGTTAACTATAGTCGAAACTATAAAATTTCTATTCATGAGCATGTAAATATGGAGATGGTTCAACCTCGATGCATGCCATTTATTTTTGTGAGAGAGTAAATTAGCGTAAAATATAATATATGCATATAAAACTTGAATGTTCGGTGTGCACAAATGCGTGTGTAAAATAAGTGATGTCAAGCTTACTGCATTTAATGAAATTTTATCGTGCACAGTGTACATTCCACCACTATAACTTACTGTATAATGTTCATGTTATAATGATTAAACCTCCACTCAGTACCTTCCACTGTGTACGAGTGTACAGGACGAATGCATGACAAGAGTACTCTCAAGTTTCGTGTAGCAGTTGGCTTGAACGTTTGTCCTTCATGAGAAAGCTGTGTGTACAAATGCCGAATCTGTGGGAATACATGCATATTATATCTTCGAGCTTTGGAGTCATGAATAAAGATTGATTTCCTGTTGAATTTCAGAGGGCTTGGTCATTTTTTTTAGCGCAACAAAAGGTGCCGCTGCACAAAGAATAATTTTAAAGCGTTGGAGAGGTGCTAATGGACATAAGAAATAATACAAACATCGCATTTATAATGTGGCCGAAGGCCACATATTATGTGTGATATTCCTTTATATGCCTGTATATGTGGCATTTGGCCACATGTACAGGATTAGGTTTCTTACACATATCAGAAACTTCGTAGTTGAAGAAAAACAACAGGGTTTCTGAAAAAAGCTGTATAGCTTTCCTTTGTAGCCGTATAGCTGCGCTTGAGTGGATGCCAATGAGTAATTACTCCCTTATTACAAATCTACTCCACCCTGGGAGACTAACACAAAACATTTGACCAACACGAGCCTGATAAGCGGCACAGTTTTTGGAATACGAACGTCTAAATCGAATGGCGATAACACTGTGTTCAAGATACTCTCAGGCTAAGAGAGCCTTTCTTGGCCGTGCTAAACGCCACACACACGTCTGAAAAGCATGTCCGTGCCAACCTCCAAATGAGGTTGTGATGAGTCGTTTCGTGACTGTGGCCAGTGTCTCGCTGTCGTAGGTTTGCGCAAACATGAAAAGAAGGCAGGTGGCATACATGATCGCACGCTGCGAACAGCACACATCATAAGAACCGAAACCGCAAATGCGGAAGGCATAAATGTTTTTTTCAAGTCAACTCTCTTCCCTCGTTTTTCGTAAATCAGTGCCCTTCATGAGTAGAAACCCGAGACCCCAAAAAACCTGGTTTCAAGCCGAGAAGCTAAAGATATTGGGCACTTGGAATAAGCGGGGCCATTCAGAGACAGGACGGCTTTTACGAGCTGCTCCGCAAGCGAAGAACAGTCAGGCCACATTGTGAACGGCGGCAGCAATGGAAGAAATTACGATGAAAACGCGTCCGGAAATAGCGCGGCGCGCGCTTTGACGACGTATATCGTGATATCCGAACCGCATCAGCGTGGTTATAATGGGCTATACCGGGAGAAATGGCACCGTCTTTCACGCAATTTCAGGTTCAAGAGAGAAGCAAAAAGCGGTCGTGGCTTTTATGTGAAGACAGCCGCCTACAGGCCACCAGTGAGACTTTGCCACACTTGGCTGAAAAAAGGGACGCTATTTATGGAGACATCGTGGAGTCTTTATTATTATTTATTTATGCGATAACATTCAATGCCTTATCGAGAAAAAAATCTGTTATCGATCACAAAATTCGCCCATTGGCTGCAGGGAAATAAAGTTAATGCACAGGATAATTCCCATTGGCTGATGGGAGTGATGTCACTGCCGGTCTGGTTACGTCACTCCTCGAAAAGGGATCACCATGCTGTTGCACTGCCAACAAGTAAGGTAATTAGGCGTCCCTGTGAAACTTTTTCTTACTGTTCGCTTGTGAGCTTAATTTACAGGTAGCTCTCTTGATCTTAGGATGCAATCCGTACTTACGGACAGCGGACGAAGCACGACACCTTGCAGGAGAGCGGTGCACCGTGGTTCAAGTTCCGGTAAACAGACAACGATGCACCTCTGCACCATATTTTTACGCGCTGCCATTAATCTAAACACCAAACAAACCATTTAGCGTGTTCTTATCTTTCGTTAATAGGCATGTTTGGTGGTTTGTGTGTTTTTAGAAAAGAATTTACGCAGTGTGATGCGGCCCATTCTGGCGCGAAAGAATTTTTTTAGAAATCATTTACCTTTCGATCCTTTTTCAGCACTCAACTGCCCGTAATATTTATTAGAGAAGTTTCATTTCAAAATGCCAGCTTTTTTTTAATACGTTAAAAGGCCACTGGTACAAATACGTACATTTGAGCTTGTTATGAAGTCAGTGGTAAATATATCTATCCCATTTTTCTACAATATAGGTGGAGCAAACAGCACGAAAGTGATTTCATTCCTTTTCTACAGCAATATGGACAGCAATATCGACAGACAATAAAAACTATGCCTCACAAAAGGATAACAGCTTATAGAGACAAAAATAGAGAGGGAGAGAAAAATGGTTGAAGGAAGGCAGAAATGATTTGGTAGCATACTTCAGGCGCCAGAAAATTCCCGTTTTGGCGCTCGTGTGTTTTGTGGGCGGAAACTCCTCCCGCTCTGAATGTGAGCCGCATCGTTTATTTGCATTCAGAGTCCTGCCTGCACATGGACGCTACTACCAGTATATTCTGTCTGCATGAGGCTTTTAAGAATTAGTCAACAAACTAAAGGTGTTGGTTAGAGATCGATAAAGACTTCTTCTGGTGATAGGAAACGCAAAAATGTTTTATACAATAAAGGGATGCTTATTTTTCCCTTTCGCCGATCCTGCTTTTGCATCCAGTGAACTTTGAAGCGGTGAATGGCAGTATGGAAAGATTCATTTGGTCCTGGTTTTAAGTACAACAGCGGACCGCCATGCCCGGTGAGTATTTTTATTTCGGTCAAGATATACCAGCTGCAGTTTTTGCAAGTGTGCGACTGATATTTGCTATTTTTTTTGCATAAAATAAATGTTTGCTTCTTCTTCTTCTTCACTTCTGCAAGCCCTCCATCGAAAATGTTTTGTCCGACCTCTACGTTTTTCGAGTTGTGTAAAAATTTTTGTTCAGCAAGTTTATAACCGAAAGTATTTTCAATATTTAAACTGGCACTAAGTATACAGCCAAAAGAGAGAACGAGAACACTCAATCAAGCGCCCATTGAAAATTCGTGTAGCTTTTTAAAGTGTTGCGGCTGCAGCTGAACGCATTTTAGTTTGGTTGTCCATCTCCACGTGGCATTTAATTTATTGTTTTTTTTGCAAGAAACACGGGAAAATAACAGGCTAAAAATAATCCTAACTGAACACTTTGATACTCCATTTTTAAAACATCTTTAACTAAGAAGGTTTGCCGCTTTTCTTTCGCTCTTTTCTTCTTACTAATCGTGACGATTCGTGTTTTGCTAGAATGCGCGCTTCAAACTGAAAAACAAAATTGTGAAATGCATGCATCTCTAGATTTCATTATCATTTCGAGAATTAAGTACTCAGAGTCATTTACTTTTCCCACGTTCAATACCCCGACTTCATGAGGGCTTTCTTTTTTAGGTTAGAAGATGCTCCTTGCTTTAAAAATGTTACGGCGCATTTGAAACCCTGCCAATCGCGTAGATTTTTAACGTAAATATTTTACGTTATGAAGCAATTTTCAGAAACCACAATAAAATAAAAATAAAGCACACTAAAAAGAAAACCCCCGAGCAAATAGTCTTAACCTTCTCCAAGTGTGTCAAGGCCATGCGTGCAATTG
The DNA here is from genome assembly GCA_030143305.2 of Amblyomma americanum. Lineage (NCBI taxonomy): Eukaryota > Metazoa > Arthropoda > Arachnida > Ixodida > Ixodidae > Amblyomma > Amblyomma americanum. The sequence continues at coordinate 26,400 of JARKHS020014055.1, read as the reverse complement.
GCAACTGTTGAACACTGCGTTGCCGGGGGTTAAGCCTACCCTGCCGCGCTTTTCTTAAACCAAGTTTCTCTTAAGCAGGGCACGATTCCGGTCCCCATCCCCCTCAACCTCTCACCCCTGAGCACCACTATCGCTCCTTCTTGACGTCGGTGTTCGCGTGATTAATAACGGACGGGCTCTCAGGCGTTCAGCCGACCAAGAAGCTTCTTCCGGGGCCCCGTCGAGGGGAGAGAACGGGATCTCGAGGCGGCGGGGCCGATTACCTGACGCGCCAGGCGCCGCCGTACGGTACAGGGAAGCGAACCAAGCCGAGCACGTACAGTGGGGCCAGCGACAAGTGGAGGAACAACACGGCATGGGAGGAAGTAGACGCGGAAACGGAAGGTGCGATAAGCGTCACGTCCTCCCGTGCAACCGGCGGGAAAAACTATTCCCCCCTTCCCCACCGCGCCCGTCCCCACTTCCCCAGCCTTCCCGACTCTCATCCGGGATATGGCGTTAGTGCCGGACGCGCCATATCCGCGTGATTAAGGACTCCAGATACGAGCCTGACGCCGCCTCTCGTGAGCGGACAATGTGACGGTGTGAGCGGGATCCTCTTGAGACCACTCGCTACCTTTACTTAGGAGCGAAGGCGGAAAAAAAAAACTATGGAAACAAAGGAAAGAAAGACTCGTCGGCTCGAAAGAAGACGCAATCAAGGCAGGCTATTCCTTGCAGTTCCGCGAGCGAATCTATCGGCTGTTGCTTTTGTGCTTTACCGATCTCCCCTTTCTTGGATGGCTGGCTCGGAAAAGACTTTGTGACGAGTCTAGTCTGAGTGCAGATATGATGCGAGATGAGGCGCTGCAGCCTTGGCGTTGGATACGGATGGCGATCAGGTGGCAGAGGAAGGGAAATTAATAAAAAAGAGTAGAAAAAAACGAAAGGCTTTTAGGGCGAGTAAACGAAGTTCGACAACAGGAAAAAAAAAAGAATGAGCAGGGTCTGTTAAAAACGACAGCAGCAACACGGGTACTCTATCTACGTATGTGCTTATTCTGCGTAGTTTCGCTGATTATCAGATTTCGACAACAGTGCTTTAGCACCGCAATGCGTTAAACGCGAATTACGCTAAGGGCGACAATACGGCTAATTCGGTCAAGCAAGCATGACAGTGGTCGCAAAGGTAACAACGGCGACGCGTTCGGGCACTGGCCGTGAGCTGTCCGGCTGAGGTAAACTCTCTATTAATCGAAATGCAATAGATTATCAAAAATATTAACACTTGAGTTAAAAAGCCCGTCGCGTTGTTCAGTGCTCGATTAATGTCTTGTGTTACGCTTCCCTATTTTTTTCTGTTGTGTCATCACGCACAAACTCTCCCGACCCTCCACCTTTCTTAGCATTGTGGATTTATTAAAATACATCACACACGACGCACTCAACCATCCATCATGCATACCTGCTGGCCGAATATGTGTCATTAGGTACTGTTTATTTGCTTGAAAATTGCAACGTCTTGTGTGTGAGAGCAGTAGCCATTTAATCAGGCTTTGGATTTACATCTCTCCACGACTGGAAGCAATCAGCATTTGTTTTGCGCCTGAATGCTTTCCTATCATGTATCGTTATTTCCTCAGTTCGTTAATCACTAGCACCGACACTACCTTGCACATGTCAAATTGTGAGCCCGCTGCGGAGGTAGGAGGTTGCGCCCCGTGATGCGCCCATGAACGACATGAAGAACGACAGAGAGGACGACGAAACTGTTGGCAGTGGGGTGTGTAAAATATGAAGAGGGGCACCAGCAGATACGCTTGTCATAGTGGAGGTCTCCGGAATAATTTCGCCAGGAGACCTCCACTATGGCGCCTCTTTCGTACTTTCTTCTTTCACTCCCTCCTTTGTCCCTTCCCTTACAGCTTGGTTCGGGTGTAAACGAGATATGTGAGACAGTAACTGCGTCATTTCCTTTCCTGAAAAGCCAAACAAAACCAACGAGGCAAAGGCTCAGGAAGGGTCATTCACTGCCCCGGTAGCCGCAGCAATACTGCCTGGCCAACTCCCAAAAAAAGGTCCACTGGCTCTGGAGTCGGCAGCCTGCAAGCATTCCCCCCATCAGGAGAGGCCTGCAACACGTACACCCGCGGCTTCTCCGCGGACCGCCAGCGCCTCTAGTCAGGTGATAGACACAACTCCTTGCTGGCCCTCGCTGCAGCGGCGGCACAGGTAGCTTCAGCGGCCAAAAAAAAGAGGGCGTGGTGGCCGTATTCTGGCGTGGTGTGCCGCCCCCAAGTACCACATCGGCTGGATGAGTTCTTTTTGGCGAATAAGCGTGTGTCTTGAGTCTGTGAATCGCCGTTGTGCTTCTTTTAAAGTGACATTCGCTCTTGTTTTCGTAGTTACGATTCCTTTGTGTTCCTTCCAGGACAGACATAACTTAGAGTAAGGGGGGTGGTCACCTTCATAGTTCGAGGAGCATAGCGCAGCTTCGCCTTCGTCGGATAGGTCCCTACGAAATGCCTTATATATATATATATATATATATATATATATATATATATATATATATATATATATATATATATATATATATATATATATATATATATATATATATATATATGTATGTATGTATATAAACAATATAAACAAGAAGTGATTCGTATCAGGAAAACCAGGCACAAATTTTTAAAAACAAGCTTTCTAACGTAAAAAGGGGGGTTTATCTGCAAAGTAATACAAGTGTTCGCGGACGTAACAAAAAAGTAAAATAAAATCCAATGGTTAACTGTTGAAATAACAAAAAAAGGCACCTGGCTGCCAGTAAAGATTAATAGCTGCCTATTAGTAATAGCCACACCTGTTTTTAGAATTTTGAAACCGCGATTACCCCAGCGCTGTGGGTCAACACATTTTGGCAATTTCTCGCTTTCTTTTAAATTAGCACGCAAGCGCAATTGACGGTCACTAACTTCCCTCAGCGCCGCACGTGGCACGTTACTATCTCGTGTCTACCTCGGCCGCAGCTGTGATCAGCGGTGAGAAGCGCCGTGCGGGTAGCGCGGGCGAAACAGAGGTCGCGTGGCCACGGAGTGATGCGATTCGATGGACGTCGCTAGGCCCCAGGCCCATGATCCAGGCTCATGCGACACACTGCCGCTGACTGCACAAAAAAGGATAATGAAGAAGACCGCTATCCAATTGCACTGCGCTGGCCATTCCTCGTGATCGTGTTTGTTTTTCCTGTTGCTTCCACAAACATGGCTTCCCGCACGTATTTTTGCTGATCCTGGATCTTTCTCCCCCGTTCATCCCTGCCTGCACACAAACAAAAAAAAGCTCATCACCGCTTGGGTCACCCTCTGGCGGAAGCTACGGGGAATCGCACTGCTTTATTTGCTTTCCGGTTTGCTCAATTAAATCGGGGTGCAATGCCAGTCTAGGTGGTATAATAACTGTTATTCGGCTGGTTTGCAGCGCAGATGAAAGGCGTGCGTTACACACAGCCTCATGTTGCCGCAGTATACAAGCTCCTAGTGTCCACTCGCTTCCAAACGTGCCCCTTTCAGTCGAGTTTTAAACCCGGCTTCATGGTCTCGCTAATCGCCGTTGACGTTGATAACCAGCCGCAGTGGTTCAGCAGCAAGCAGATCCCGATGCTACGTACGAGGAAGCGGGTCCAATCCCGGCCGTGGCAACCGCGTTTCGCTGGAGGCGAAATTCCAGGTGCTTGTGTACTGTGCGACGTCATCATCATCATCATCAGCCTGACAACGCCCACTGCAGTGCAAATGCCTCTCCTATGTCTCTCCAATTAACCCTGTCCTTTGTCAGCTTTGGCTACCATATCCCCGCGAATTTCTTAATCTCATCCGCCCACCGAATTTTCTGTCGCCTCCTACTACGCTTGCCTTCTCTTGGAATTAATTCCGTTACAATTAAGGGCCAGCGGTTACCCTGCCTTCGCATTACAAGCCCTGCCCAAGCCCATTTCTCCCTCTTGATTTCGACGAGGTTGTCATTAACCCGTGTTTGTTCGCTCACCCACTCTGCTGCTTCTGGTCTCAACTTCACACCGATCATTTTTCTTTCCTGTTTCATTAGTCTCTCTCCTCCTCCTCCTCTCAAATTAAGCTGAGCCCTTTTCGTCAGCCTCCACGTTTCTGCTTCATAGGTGAGTACCGGTAAGACACAGCTGTTGTATGTTCTCTTGAGGGATATTGGTAAACTGCCATTCATGATCTGAGAGAACCTGCCATATGTGCTCCACCCCATTCTTATTCATCTAGTTATTTCCCCTTCATGATCCGGATCAGCGATCACTACCTGCCCTAAGTAGACGTATTCGCTTACCACTTCCAGTACCTCGCTACCAATTGTAAACTGCTCTTCCCTTGCTAGGCTCTTGAACACTACTTTGGTTTTCTACATGTTAATTTTTAGACCCACCGTTCTGCTCAGCCTGTCTAACTCGTCGGTTATGCTTTGCAGATCATATCCTGGGCGACTCAGCAAGGCAATATCATCAGCGAAGCGAAAATTACTTACGTATTCTCTATTATTTATTATCCCCAAGTGTTCCCAATTCAGGCCTCCGAACACCTCTTGTAAACATTAGGTGAATAAGCATTCGCCAGGTCGTGTCTTCCTGCCTGACACCCTTCCTTATTGGAATTTTATTCTGAAATTTGTGAAGGACTATGGTAGCTGTGCAGTCGTTAGATATCTTCCAGTGTTTTCACATAAGACTCTTCTACCGCCTGATTCCGCAATGCATGCACGACTGGTCAGGTTTCCACAGATTGAAATGCTTTCTTCAAATCAATGAACGCTAAATATAAAAATTTGTTATATTCTGTGCATTTCTCTATCACCTGATTGATATTGTGAATATGATCTATTGTCGAGTATCCTTTGCAGAAGCCTGCCTGATCATTTGGCTCCTTGAAGTCTAAGGCTGTCCTCACTGTGCTTGCGATTACCTTAGTAATCGCAAAAATAGTGATTTGCGATGTCAGAGCACGTTAAAGAACCAAATGTGGAAATTAATCCGGAGCCCACCAGCACGGGGCCCCTTATCTCGCATACGTCGAGTTTGGACGTTAAATCCCATATACCAATACCAAGGCCAGCAAAGTTTTACAAACATATCTCATCAGAAGTCCGGCGCTAATAGCCGGTTTGGACACAAAGAGAAGCATTATATTTGTGTATGGAGGAGATGGTGGTGGAAATCTTTATAAGAAACAGGCTTGTGTGGTGAAAAGAAAGAAGATGAACAGGACGAATAGTGTGTGGTTTCAGAATTGAAATGAGGTACGTTTTTAAACGAAAACAATAAAAATCATATTTTTACGGGTTTCTTCATGGTAAGCACAGCAAAAGTGTTAATTTGCTGTATTTTTTCTTTTTAAGTTAGACAAAGATTTCTACAATTTGCGGTAATGGCATGCCATAAGTGACATGCCGCAAGAGTGTTTTACCCGCGTCTGAGTGGTCCGCATGCACGTGAATTTCCCAGTTGTATTACGCAGAATTCTCTCGGTCTTCGTGGTAATCGGTGTTCTTGTCTGTAATGTTATAAGTATTCTATAACATTTTTCTAACCGAGGCGCTTAGTATGCGACCGTTCTTGAGTTTTTTTCCCCAGGCCGATTATTTCCAACTTCGTGTGGTTAATTTTTTTTTCCTTCCTGTGGCACTACCTAGTCGAAAAAATCATCACGTGAGACATATCTTCGGCAAAAAAGGCGTGTTCGAGGCAACACGGAAGCTTTTTATGAAGATCTGAGTGCATACAGTACAAGCATATCGCTGCCATACACTTGTATGCAGGCCCTGAACACCATAGTGGAAAAGAGAACATTTTCGATGAATGCCTGAAGTGCGCTGTTAGGCTAATTCGGGCCGCCTGCGTATCACGGGCAAAACTGTCCACTCGCTCTTCCCGCATGCTAGCGACAGGACGGATCCAACAAACATGTCCTACTCGCTGAACAGCCGCCGCGGTGGCCGAGTTTTTATGGCGCTCGGCTGCTGGCCCGAAAGACGCGGGTTCGATACCAACCGCGGCGATCAAATTTTGATGAAGGCGAAATTCTAGAGGCACGTGTACTGTGCGATGTCAGTGCACGTTAAAGAACCCCAGGTGGTCGAAATTTCCGGAGCCATTCACTACGGCGTCTCTCATAGCTTGAGTCGCATTGGGACGTTAAACCCCATAAACGAAACCAAACCTACTCGCTGACCATATTCTCAATTCCCAAAGCTGATTTCCTCTTCATCGTGAAAACACACAATAAAAACATGAAAAAACTGTCAGGAGAGAGCGCTACGACATGCTGCTGCATAAGCAAGGCAAGGCTTCTTGAAGCCTTTCCCTATCATCTTCCTCGGAACACGCAAAAGTCCGCCCAATCTGGGCGCAAGATCAATAAAATACACCTCGGGCTATCACATGTGACCGAAATTCTCGCTTCCATTATTTATGAGTCAGCTTGAAAACTGCCACGTGATGCTCTTTCCTGATTTCGCCTTGCTCAATGTACAATACATGCCACTATCGAGATCTCCTCGTTAAATTATACTGCCTGAGATTACTTTTCCGTGGCACCGTTACTTGAACGCACAAACGAGACAAAATGCGAAACAAAAAGAGTAATGACCTTATTTATAATCACCACCTTTGTTTTCCTCTCGTTTTCAAACTGCTGAGCATTACTGCAGTATTGCTGGGTTTCACGTCTATGAGAATGGAACGAACAAGTTAAGTCAGTTAATGCTATTTGTAGATTAGTTCTCTGCGTATTGCAGCGGGCTTCGCATCGACATCAGCACATTATACCGAGATGGACAGGGCGGTTCTTACCCATCGCGACCAAACAAAGTAAGCGTTCCTAAAAGCGATTACAATTTTTTGTCTTACTCATGGCGTCGGCCTTTCGGGCACCACTGGCATAAAAATGCATTACCTTCACGAAGTTGTGTTCAGGCAAACAGAACTCAAATATTTTTCAATGATGAAAAAGCTAGAAACTAGGAGTTTCTCTCCACAAGACCAGCACTTGAACATGCTTTCGCTTTCTATTAATGCAAATCCACCCATGGAGTCCCCGTGACACATTCTGTGTCAAAGAAAAGTCCGTATCACTCATTGTTCTAGAAGACCATTTAATCTGGATACCGAATGCGATGAGCGCACTTACAACGCATATCGTGCACACTTTAACGGCTGCACATACACCATCGCGATCTAAATTTTACCGAACGCGAGTGCGCAAGAAAAAAATATATATCGGCACAGACACATAGTCCAGTAACCTGAACTGTGCCAAAGAATGAAGAAATGTACATGCTCTATCCGCTGGTAACAATACCACGCGACTAGGTCGTGAAACAGAGCTTTTTTTTTCGAGAACAAGCCCGTAACAAGCCCCGTAAACTGGTTCTTAATAGTACATTGTACGCGACGATAGCGAACGCAGCTACCACAAAATATTCCAGAACGCATGTGGTGTACAGGTAACGTGAGGCTGTTTGGCAGACAGTGCTGAAATGGAAGCTGAAACGCTTTTTTAGGAATTTCACTAGCGGCAAGGGTTCAAATGTATCAAGCTTATAGGATAAGGATATGAAGTTGTTTTTCACTAGCAATTAAAGTGGTGACGTAATTATCAATTAAAGCAGCGATGATCTCCAGGCTTCTTCTTTGAGCACTTGGGCGGCGCGGTGAAACTAGATGCTGTCTTCATTGTTTGCAACGTTTCAGGACTCCGGTACCTTCGCCCACATCCCACCGTGGGTCGCCCGGCCGATGCCCCAAAATAGCACTTTAATGCATTTGCCATCGATGGCGTTGGTTTTCTTTCTCCGAGCGAACGGTTCAGCGCTGAAAATGAACCGCCGCTGCAGATGACGTCATCATCGGGCTCCCTAAACGCCATTATGCTTTGCGGAAAGGCCTCAGCGCCACCGCAGATTTATTCAGCGACAGCGCCGCTATTTTAAACGCCAGCACAAAACAACTTTGCACGCTTTATCTGCAGGTTTCACACACTCAATCACTTAATACATATGAATTCACTCAATAAATTTGAATACTATCAATGCATTTGAAGTCGACGAGTTTAAACTAGTCGAATTCTAAAACCTCTTCAAGTAACCACTAAGTTCAACCAACACATCTACGATAAAAAGAGTGAAATACTTTACCACTCATATCCATCACATTGAGTATACGTTCTCTGTGCGGATTATATACGTAGTAAAGGAAGGAAACATTGTAGGTCACTTACTTCACGCGCGAGATCCGCGAAACTATCTGCAAAATTCTGACCCATAAACTGACTTTCCGCTTGAGAACAAGCACATTAGCGTTCTCTGCAAACCAGCTTGCCTTTCAAGCCTGGCACGCTAACGCATGGACGAGTTTGCGGCATTCCCGAGCAGCTAGCTGGAAGTCCGCTTAAGCCATACGCAACCGCCTTCGTAATAATTGCTATCCGCTCGGAAGAGACACCTCCCCAGAGGGGGCGATATGCCGGGCAGGGGTGCAGAACTCTCAGATGGCGCATACGCTGAGCTCTCTGAGCGCCGTGCAAGAGGCTTCAAACTTATCGGATTACATCAATGCGTCGGCCACGCGTAAAGAGATATATATATATATATATATATATATATATATATATATATATATATATATATATATATATATATATATATATATATATATATATATATATATATATATATATATATATATATATATATATATATATATATATATATATATATATATATATATATATATATATATATATATATATATATATATAAATCGCGGTCAGCTTGGTCTAGATCACCGGCCGCATGGCGGCGTTCGGGGGTACTGGGGCTTAGCGGTTGTGCAGGGGTTTCGCCCGGCGTTTAATTATCCCTCGTACCACCGGCCGCGCCCGCTTCGGAGACCAGGGAGCAGCCGAGCCTGAGGAGGTTTGCTGCGGCCCATCGAGCTTTGACATTAACGAAGGCGCCGGCAAGTCTCTCAAGTTGGCGCTCTCAGTTCCTGGAGCGGACGCACAGGCCAACGAGCCAGAGTGCACTCACAGTTCTGTTCCTCTGCCGCGTGCATTGCTTGCGAGAGCTCAGAAGCAGGCTAAGTGCGGCCATGGAGGCGTAGAAAGGGGGGTAATTGTGAGGAAAGGAAAAGATATGGTAATTGCTTCACAACGATGGCTCACCTGAAGTGCGCAGTAAGAGAAGGTATAAAGCCAGTTGAAAGAGAAGGTGAAAGGTGTGCAAGCAGAGAAGTTACTAATCACTAGTCGCTCATGCAAGCAAGAGCAGCAGCATAGACAAGTAAAACTGCGTTTATTTGTTTTGGTGATGAACAAAAATGATGCAAAGCTTTAGCCCGGCTTAAGTAACCAAAGCGAAAGCTTCAAAGTTAAGGCAGATAAAGCTTGGCTAGACTTGAGTAGATGAAGCGCACTAAAACACAGCACACAGGAAAAAAAAATACACGAGACAGGCGCTACTTGCGTGTCTTTCTTTTCCCGTGTGCTGTGTTTTTGTGCGGTTCATCTACTCAAGCTATAAACCAACTTGCCCAAGAACGAGTTCTAATGAAATACCTTGGCTAGACTTGGCTGTTGCTTGGTGGTAACGACTGACGTTTAGCGAAGACTTAGCAGGCTTGACATTAAAGCTTTCGCTTTGGTTACTCTCTCCGTCTCTGTGCGGCAGCCTATCGGCGAGCTACGTCCACCGGGTGATCGGATTCGGCCTGTCGTCTTCGCAACCTCTGAGGCGCAGACAGTTCACGAGGCGTCTCGCCTAGATCACCCATGATGACTGCTGCCGTTAAATTATCAAGGGCTGTTCTAATCCGTTGGCACCAGCTGAGGCTATCTAGACAGAGCGAGCGCACGGCTCCGGCGTAGCTCCGGTTGAGTGACGTCATAGTTGTCACGTGACTCGGCAGAGGCGGTTTCGGCGGCGGCGCCGGCTGAGTTATGTCATAGCTTTCCCGCGGTTTCTCCTCGGTTTAAGGTGAAACTCGTGCACACGGCGCATACGGCCAAGAAGCTACGGAAGCGAGTAGTAAAAGCTTTCGCTTTAAAAAGAAGGTCAGTGTGCACACCTCTCCTATTTTTTTTCTGGGCCCTCTCGTCCATGACTGGAGCAGCTAGCAAAGATAGTGGGGCCTGTCTTGCACTCCTTTAGCACTGGATGCTTTTGACTGTGGAAATAAAAAGCGTTGCTCAGCGTTCAAGGCGCCTGGAATGCCACGAGCGCAGCATAGTCGAGCGCGCCATTACGTTAGTACTAGAGCAGGAAAGCCACGCTGAGCCTTAGCCTAGATAACGGTTTGGAGTGGGGAGATGCCTGATTGGTGGTGCTTCTCGAGAGTGGACGCCTCACTTCAAAAGATCTTATTTCCGGCAGGGCATACTAACATTGCATTCGCAGTAAAAGCAAAAGAAAATGGTGACTTTTGTCTCAAATAATTGCCGTTAAAATTATTCTTCGCTTTTGAATCGAAGAGAAAAGCCTCAAAGTCTGCTCGTTTATTAAGAAAGGAGCGTTGAAAAATGTCCAATATCAATGAAATATCCTACCTCAGTTATATTAAACAGCAGTTTTATTTCTATAGGCATATGGGCACCTCGCGCCGGCGTCACGGGAGTGCAAACACGCTCAACAGCAAACCACAAGGACACGTACGCAGATGAAAACCAATCCCACACATGCCTCACAAAATGAGTTTCGATACAACTAACATTTATTCGAGCTGCCAACTAACAAGGGCATCGCAAGGTCCCAGACTGCTGTCAAAACACAGCAGCAGCCCTATACGTATGAAAAGTACCTACCCTGGCAATGCTTTCTTCAATCCTAGCTTTGATTTTTTTCTCCACCATATCGTTATGACGTAATGCGTTTCCGAGGTTTAGGTTGCGAGAAACAAGGATAGGAGTTCCTCTTCATCTCGGAGAGAAATAAATTTGACTTTGACCTTGACTTTGTTACAGGAGAGCGAATTAACGCACAGATTTCTCCGAGAAGCAAGGGGGGGTCCACTGACATCACAAGACGCCCGCTCCATGACTGCTGGGCACCGTCGGCAACTTCACGTCACGGAAGCAGAGGGCGCCGTATCCGTCGCATTCTTGGCGCGCAACCCATGGATCAGAGACTGCCCCAATGCATTCGGTGGTGTGTACGCGGAATTTAACGTTCAGAGTGGTTTACCGGTCCGCACTGCACCGCTGCAAGGTCATTCCAGTGGATTCAAATTGAAGGCCACTGTAACGCACTGCACACGCTAAAGTTTTTCGAAATGCTTGAGAACCGGCATTCATGAATCGCGATCCTATTAACAGCTCTAAAAGAAGTCCCCAAGACACCCATTTGAACCCGTTCAAGCGTCCTTTTTAATCGCGTGCCACTTTCCACGGCTGCTGTTATGCCGCAATGGATCTCATTGCGCCACTGGTCATGATATGCTTGAACAGCCACGTGTCATTGTCAAAGAAAAGAATAGCCAAAAAAGGAGTGGTCAAAAACTTCAAGATTCTCGCCTTGCTGCGAAGTCACGCACAAAATGGCATTCCACATAGCCTAGAGTGTTTATATTAGACACAAAGATTGTATTAAACAAGTCATGTTATATTCGTAGCAACGCTCCGCCTAATCGATCATCACAGGACACTCTTATGTGACAGACTTTACCGGGCATCCTACAGATGAGGTTGTACACAAGCGGTGGATATTGCGTATGCTTCAATATAAGTGCCACGAAGAGAATGCCTCCATGCATACTTGATTATCCTCGATAGCAGTAGTAGTAGTAGTGGTTTATCAGAATAATAATAAAAAGAAGGATAAGATTTTTTGCTAGCCCCGGCATCTGCCACCGATACTGAAGCACCTGAGCTGGATTAGCGGAAATAAAGGATAGCAGACAGAATGGAGAAATGAAAAGAAAGAGGTGAGGGGAGAGGAAGAGAGGATAGCACACAGCAAAATTTAGCACATGTCAGAAACCTGTTGCGCGGCTAACACATCTGCACATTTAAGCAACGCCGTAGAACAAACAACCTAACACAGAGGTGCAACATTTAGGGTGAACAGCGCAATCTATACATAAGTAAAAAGCTTGAATGACGCATTCTTCATTTAACAAGATCTGTGACTGGCCAAACATGCATTAGTAGTTACTCTGGATTTCGTTCGTTGAACCGGCAGCCAGACGCTGTTCAATGACCCGGTGAGCGGTGTCGGCTTCGCATTCCAAACGGTGAATGCCAGGACGACTTCATCAGCGAATTAGCACAAAATGCGGCTGCCAGCTTATTGGTCGCTGCAAAAATGGTTACTTCGCAAATATATTCCCACATCTATACCCCAGAAATTGTTCTCAGCAAATCTATGGGTTAACCCGCAGCGGTGGCTCAGTGGTTAGGATGCTCGGCTACTGATCCGGAGTTCCGGGGTTCGAACCCGACCGCGGCGGCTGCGTTTCGATGGAGGCGAAACATAAAAGGCGCCCGTGTGCTGTGCGATGTCAGTGCACGTTAAAAATCCCCAGGTGGTCGAAATTATTCCGGAGCCCTCCACTATACGGCACCTCTTTCTTCTCTCAGTCCCTCCTTTATCCCTTCCCTTACGGCGCGGTTCAGGTGTCCGCTGATACAGTGAGACAGACAGTGCACCATTTCTTTTCCCCCAAAACCAATTATTACCTAATATTATTATTAAATCTATGGGCTCAAGCATGACCGAAGCAGTGGCGGCGTATTTCCGCTAATGAAGTCTCAGAGACAGTCGAGCTGCAAAGTAAATCAAGATGTTTTCCTGATACACCTCGTGCTTATCGGAAATGCTAAAGTTTCTAGTGTTTCGATTAGACGCAAACACAATTGTCGCTCATAGGCTGTTATTCCGTCTCATTCTATTTCTCTTTGAAATGGCGAAGTTTCGCCGAGAGTCAGGTTGAGAAGTCCGCAGATAAAAAAACAAACAAAATTACGGAATAATCAGACATCTGATGCGACGATTCTGCGAAAGGAGTTGAATTTACTCTAAATGATTACTTAGTTGATTTAGCTCTTCTGAATATTTTTTTCTCCAAGTCGACACTTGTCACTCGCGACAGAATTTTTCTTTAGCATGTTTCTGGGCGGTGTTTTACACCAGCTTGTTCTAACTTGTTGTCTCTAACTTGTTCTAACTTTGTTTACTACTCTCGCATCGGAAGAGAAAGAGATTGCAGTAAAATGGAGAGGTGAGGTAGAGTTCAGTTGTTAGCAGCGCTGGTTCTTACTTCTTCGTCTACTGTTGCAGCGCTGTTTTTGTAGTCAATAAGAAAGAGAAAACTTTAATGATGGAAAAGGTGGAGTGGCCTGCCACAAGATACGTGTCTCTGAACTTGGACTAAGCCCAAAGAAGAAAAATGGAAAGATGGCGGAGGTAGGGAAGCCTTTCGTTATAAACGGTGGAGTCAAGAGCTCACTCCGAACGAAGGCTCTCGCTCGAGGCAACGTTTCCTGGCACGTGGTCGTGCGAGTCCGATGGCGATAGGCTGCTACTGGGACAGGGAGCACAGGAGGAGCTGCAATGTGATGGCTGATAGAACAAGTGCAAACAAGCTAGACATGAGGCTCATGGCACTGATGACTCGGGGTCTGCTGGGCTAAGAGGGAGAAGTGTACCAAGAAGATAAAAGCATAGCAAGATGTAGTAAAGGGCATAAAATGACACTGAGAACAAATTGAAGTTGCCTAGCTATATGTGTAGAGCACTGCATTCTAACGACGAAGATGCTGATTTTACTTAAAGAGGATACTTTATAAGCTAAGCAAGCAAATGCCGTACAATAAGACAAACAATAAAATAAGGGTGTCGACATCGTCGGCGGACTTCTCAAACCAATTCTTCCGCGCCGACCGAAAACGGATCCCAGAGGCTAGGCTAACCCACCATTGACTACAGGATGGTAATCACGGAGTCATTTTCGGTGCAGACGTCACAAGTTTGAAGGGGCGGAAAAATTTTTAAATGCAATTTTCTCAGCAATAGGTGCGTGTTTTGCTGCCGGACAAATACCAACATCAGATGATCGTTGGTCATTCCTGCTCCCGAGATCTCAGGTGTTGCGTGAGACACGCGTTTTTCGAAGGCGTTTTTGTTTCTGCATCTAGCTGCATCGTCGAATCTGCTGCTGCGTAGAATCTAGTCCCGGTCCTGATGCGCTCTCTAAAACCTTGTTCGAAATTTATTGTTTTCCGGGAGATCCTCGTGAACAAATTAGCGCTTCATTTCAACTTCCAAATTATGTTTACGCACGTATTCTCCAGAGCCCGAAGTTACAAGCTAAGCTTTAGCCGCAGATATGAAAACCATAATGAATGGGCAAGGAGGATTTGAATCGAAAATAAGAGATTTGAAAAAAACGCTGGTGGGCTTGGAAGAGTGGAGCACACACATTAACCAATTAACCCAAGAAATCACCACTTTGCAACTATCCGTACGTGACAGAACAAAATAAACGTTATAGCACACTGCTATCCCGTTTGGGAGAATATGAGGATCGATCACGAAGTAATATTCTGATCTTCCAAGGACTCCCCGATTCTGGCAAAACATGGAGAAACTGAACAAAAAATAATGTCTACTATTAGACTCGGTCATTCATATTTTTCCTGTTGGCGCCATAGAACATAGGCACATCGTAAGAACCTTTTCGCCAACCAATTGCGGCACTAGAAGCTATTCGAAATTGCGCTAAAAAACGCGAAACACACAGAAAAGCATATAGAACAGGACGAGCGAAAACTATCCGCGGATCCTCTCTTAAACACATGCTCATTAAGATCCTAATACGACTTCGAGTAGGCGTCGTCGCTCTTGAATCTGCATCGCGTCAACCTAACCAATCGTATTGAATTTATTTACAACAATTCCGCTCATTTTACTGTTTCCAATTCCGACCAAGCGGCCAGTATATCAGCCATGAAAAGTATGGATGCGAAATTCTAGACATCCGGAGTAACAAGGTTCGAACCCGACCGCAGCGGCCGCGTTTTGATGGAGGCGAAACGCAAACGGCGCCCGTGTTCTACGTGATGTCAGTGAACGTTAAAGATCCCCAGGTGGTCGAAATTATTCCGGAGCCCTCCACTACGGCACCGCTTTCTTCTTTCACTCCCTCCTTATCCCTTCCCTTATCGGCGCGGTTCAGGTGTCCAACGATATATGAGACAGATACTGCGCCATTTCCTTTCCCCAAAAAAAACAATTATTATTATTATTATTACGGCGCGGTTCAGGGGTCCGCCGATATATGAGACAGATACTGCGCCTTTTACTTTCCCAAAAAAACAATTATTATTATTATTACTTCCGTGTTTATCGTTTCGCACTGAAATTTCGGGCTTGATTTTACTTCATAGACTTTCTCGCTGTTCAGAACCACACAGCTAACTAATTATAACAACAATTCAGCGTTATTGAGGATGGGGGTCCAAGCCTATCGCAGGCCACCAGTGTTGGGGATTGCGCTTCAGCGCCACCGGTGCCACCAGAGTTGGAGGCGGAGGGGCCCTTGAGTAGGCTGACTCGTTCAGCCCCGCAGGTCCCGTCGTCCGAATGACGTTGTCGGTCTTCGTTAGAGAGGGACACTGTACAGCAGGGTTTATTTACATTTATACAAGCATGAGAATCAAAAGTGGGGATCTCTCCGATTGGAGGATAATAAGGGAGGATTATCTTAAGGTAGGATCATAATGGAGGATCGAGGATGATCTTCACTGCACTCGCTGTCGAGTTTTATACAATTCTTCGTCCGTAAAATCCCTAGGTTGAGGACGCCCTTGCCGGGGTGGGAATGGCCTGAACTCGCATTCTCGCCCACAAACTCGCACCACCACACACAGGGACACCTCCCCGTCTTAAGTCGAGCCTGGGCAAGAGAGGATGCCTTCGGATCCACGTCGACTGCGGAGGGTGATGTGATCTGGCCAGCCGAAAGTTCCCACGAGCTGCTGACACCTGTTCTTTAGATGTCAGCCGACGCGCCGGGCAAGATCGCAGTCGGGTCGAGAAGCCGAAAGGAGTCGTTTCGTCCTTGCGAAGATAGCGGACGATGACCGATAGCCCGCCGCCGTACTCTCACGCTGTCTGTATTCTACCGGGAACGAGGCCCCATTGTTCCCCGCTCTTCTTGGTTCCCGCAATCCACCCGGGCGATGCTCCGCGTGGTCCTCGGAGGGGAGAAGCGTGGGAACGATCACTATGGCGTTGCTCGGAACCATCCCGAAGAAGCACAGTGTCGGCTTCCAGCAGGCGAGACTTGCTCTCTGTTATCGAAAAACGCTCGCACAGCTTGAAGGGCAGAGATAACCTATACAGACTTAATGACATTTACGACAAAAGCCACTAGTGTGCCGCCGTATCGCCAAGAACTCCTGAAAAATTTTCTAGGCCTACGTCGCCTGCATCCAGGGTTTTGACGTCACTTCTGCATGGCCGACACTTGCGAACGCCGCAGCGGCAGCGACGTCTATATGGCACGGTGTTTCTCGCTCCTCACGCCGCACGGTCTGCTTTGGTGGTGCAGTGTGATCACTTGTATCGTTTCTTTTAGTTGTTCTGTGGCAATTTTGTTTCCGTGCGCGATGAACAGTTAATACCACAATGCCGAATAAGTTTTTTATTCTGGGGTGCACCGGCAATTATTGATGAAGATGAAGATACAAATATTTTCGTTCCCTAACGATGACGAAAACTTTTGGTTTTCGTTTTTATGGGGGTTTAACGTGCTAAAGCTCCTCAGGCTATGAGCTACGCGATAGTAGAGAGTCTCGGATAATTTCTGCCACCCGGGGTTCTTTAATGCCCGCTGACATCGCACAGTACATAAGCCTCTAGCATTTCGCCTCCATCGAAATGTGACCGCCGCGGCCGGGATTGAATCCGCGTCGTTCCGCTAAGCAGCCAAGCACGATAATTACTCAGCCACCGAAGCGATTACGCACAACTTCTAGGACGGACGTCTTCCAAGTTCGTACGCTAAGGTAAGATTATGATCCCTGTCTTTATGGCCAGTATTATCACTGCTTTCTGCATGTGCATGAGTGCGTGTGCCTGTGTGTGCGCGCACGCGCGCGCGCTAATATGTACGAATATCTGAGGATACGTAAGAGAGAAATGAAGCGCCTAAATGCTTGTGCGCGCGTTTCTGTGTTTATGGTCGTGAGTGCGCAAGTTTAAGTTGGAGTTTGATTATTTTTGAGAGAGCCGAAGTTTCAGTTCAAGTGTGAGGCCGCGCTCGAGTGTAGGCGTAAGTTCGTCTTTGTATGTGTGGGAATGTGCGTGCGCGAATGAAAGAATGAGTCCATGTATGTGCGCGCGCGCCAACTACATGGCTCTTTCAACTTGGTGCACTAGTATAACCAACAGTAGCGTTCAGACTGGGCCCATCTGTGAGCCTCTCGGTTCAAACCAAGGCTTTTCTTGATGTGCGGCAAAGGAAGAGCCATCTGAAGAAAAAGGTTTTGTAAACTTCCAAAGTAAATGCCTCTAAAGGTACACTCTCTTGAAAACCTAAGCTTGTTTCTCATTAAACTGGACACATATACCATTATCTCGAATCTATTTCACAACACGCATGGACGCACACCAGCAACGAGGTGTCAGGAAAGAAAAACAGCATTCTCAATCCTGAAACTTAAGCTCATTCATTGTTCAAGGTTACATTCTCTGGAGAATATTGAGCGCGTCTGACCGCCCATATTTTTCCTATCATCTATGCGCCCTTGCGTCCGCCGAATCACCATACGGCCCGGAGCGGGGATTTTATTTCCAAGTGCTAACAAAGATGGTAAAAAAAAAACCTTCAGAGCTAGGGAATCCGTAGAAGGCGTAAAGGCGCAAACGGAAGGAAACACCTCTGCCTTATGCACATTTCAAGCCGTCGAACCAAAAACGTGACCTACATTTCGCTCCGTTTCTTACGTCTTTGAACTTTTCAGTTCCCCGCGGCTTCTCATTTAGTGTCTTTTTTTTTCTGTATGAGAGAACGGCCCGAACGAGGCTCAGTTCCACCTATCGCCGGGGATCGTGCCGTTCGTCAGCGGCGAATTTCGCTGGCGATAGCGAACGGCTTCGTGAGCGCGCGATTTCTTCCATTCCTTCTCATTGGAAATGAGGAGCTAGAGCAGATCAGCGAGAAAAGGGCAGCGCAGCGGCCTGGTGATGTATGAACCAATATATTCGCAAAGCTCGCGCCTCGATCTGCCTGCAGCCGGCGGAATAATTGCAACCAAGCGCCCCCCTCGGCTTACTTTTACCGGCCCTAGTTCCTGGGGCGTTCAAGGATTCCCGGGCCCACGGACGGGCGTCCTCTAGCGGGGGATCAGAGCGCCGCCGACGATGAGCTTGATCTGCATGCTGCTATAGAGCGGAAAAATCAATCAGTCGGCCATTTCTGTGCGCCACCGAGGCACTCGTTTTTAATGCCTCTGGAGCTGATTTAAGGAATTGCACGAAGGTGGAAGAACGTGAAGAACGAAAACAATGATACATCTTTACACGCTTGATTGCGCATGCAGTGAAGTACTACTCTACATGACGTAGGGAAGACCGTACCATAAATAATGATTTAATTTGTGGAACGTGCGAAAGCTCACAACTATTTCATGCCGTTCTTCCCGCCAACAGAGGGTATTTTTTACATCCAAACGCAATGATGACGCTACTGTGGTTATGGTACCGGTTGTCAGTAGACATTCGCACGAATACATGCTTAAAATCAACTAGGTCCGTTCTATGAAACGAGGAAGCAAGGAAAAAAAGTCCCAAGCGTCGGAGGACTAAGAGAAATGAAGGTACGGACAAAGTTATGGAAAGTGCAAGAAAAGAAATGACGTCAGTAAAGGGAAGGGGAAGGAACTCAATTGAATTCAATTGGTTTTTGGGAAAAGTAAATGGCGCAGTATCTGTCTCACATATCGGTGGACACCTGAACCGCGCCGTAATGGAAGGGATAAAGGAGGGAAAGAAAGACAAATAAGCAATTGCTAGAGAGATGCTCAGTAACGAAGAGTGCGGAAGCCGCTCTTTGCGAGTAGGAGGAGGAGGAGAGGCTTTAATGGAACAGGAGAGGTCGTTCTCGAGTAAGGGGTACCTGGCTTCTGCAACTTCCATAGACACTGATGTAGCAAGCGAGATGCACTTCTATCGATGCTGTAATCATGACAACGAGCTAACCCGCCAGTATGGCGACATATGTTACTTGTTTTTTAGGCGGGTGCCAGGGTTAGCGTGTGTTACATCCGCCCGGAATTAGTTTCGACTAATGCTAGGCTTTACACTACTTACTGCCGCTGTAGATTACACCGGGCGCCCCAACTTCATGAGCATGTTCTTCCTTTCTTTTTCTGCTTGCGAAGCCTCTTCGTCGTCATTATGCACGCTGCCGACGCATGCGGATGCAAGGAAAGGAAACACTGTATATAAATACACAAGTGAAGTCAGTGTCATTCGACATCTTGAGGGAGGCACGTTTTTACAGTACCTGGATTACATGGCCACCCTTAATCTCGATTTGCTCATATTAACAACCATGTGCGAGGATGTGGCCTTCACAATGTCTTTTGTTTTTTTCTACAATATTTAGCTTCTTCCCTCATCGCTAAACCTAAGCACTGCTGCTTGTAAGAGAGTTTTACCGCCCAGTAGCTCCTAAAGTACGAAAACCGTGCAACATGCTATTTGAAATTTCATTGAACGAATAGTGTATCATGATGTTTTAAAGCTCGAGAAAAATGTTATTGCATTCCTTTCTTGAAATGAAATGTATCGCTGCATACTTCACTGTCATACATGTGACAGGTCAGGTCTTTGGAGCATAAAACTCAATTAGTTCATCAAAGTATATGATTCTGTAACGCCAAAACGTGCGCCCCTTTTGGATTAAAATAATGACTTAAATTTTGGTTGTTTTGTACAATATTTCATATTCTTAATTTATTACTGGAAGGAAACAATGCTATAAACAGGAATGAATCCTTGTCGAAACGAAAGGACCAAGTAAATCTGCGCATTTATTGGTACCTCTAAACTGCGCAGATAAATTACCGAAGTGATGGCTGCAGCTGCTAATTTGAATAGTGGCAACGACTTATCACTGCACAATTTGACAAATGTGATTACAGTAAAGAGAAATATCTAGGTCTTCTTTATACCGCAGTTATAAAAATGTTGGGAACAACATTGTGCTCAAAAATTGCTGTTGCGGCTTCTTTACTGGGATTGCTTGACAGGTGAAAAACGAAAGGAACTATGCATGACTCGATATCAATAAAACACAAACGAACGCTATGCATACTTTTTGCACTCTGCGGAAAGAAGGCGGAAGAAATTTATTCGCGTGTTTCACATGTACCAACAGCGCACACAGTGCGGATATCGGGCGCACAGCTAATTGACAAGCACGACGAACCTTTTTTCATCTGGTGGCAGGTTCGAAAATTGATAGCCCAGCCTGTTTTTAAAGCGAGGACTGCACAAAGTTCTCTGAGACCGGTTCTAAGTCAGGTTCTAGTAATTTGATGATGAACAAGTTTACGTGCTTTTGATAAGATCATGCGGAAGATGTCACTCGAGGAGGCTGTGTGAATGACTTTTTTCATTTTGTTTTCATTTTTCAGTGATGATTTGTACTCCATAAACATTACTCATCTCTAATGGAAAATTCTTGTGTCCTCACCGAAAAGAACATTACCGCAGCAGACTTTCCACTTTTCTGGTCATTTTATAACCGCTCACTCACACAAATCGTTCCCCGTCTTCACGCCAAAATATGCCTTGTCTGAATTCCCTTCTCTTGATTTCTGTGAGATATTCCGAGCCAAAAACACCAACTAACCGACTTGAAAGGAAGGATGTACGGCACACTGATTCCGAGTTTACAAACACGGATGAAGCTTGATGACACCAAAACACTTCAAAATAGAACGCGAGCACCAAACAATATAACTTGCCTTTGCCATACTGCGGTCTGTTCTCTTTGCGCTCATGGTGGACGGTGGGCGGCGAAGCACAACTACATGACGTCACTAGGACCACACTGAGAAACTGTTTACTAGCTGGCGACGACTGGTGTAGCCACTTAAGAAAAAATGTGGGCCATGCGGGCATCGCTAATGGCCCCAGCCGCCGTTGCGGTAAATGAGGCGATGTTCCCACAAGTGGTGACTGCTTTCAGCTGCTGCGAGCGAGGGCGCGGGAACAAACTCTGGCCATGCCGGCCACATTTCGATGGGAGCAAAATAGAAAAACACCAGTGTGCTGTGCGATGTCAACGCACATTGAAGAACATTAAGTGGTAGAATACCGCCAACTACAGTACCCTTTTCCGCCTGCCTCCTTTCACTCTCCCCACAATCGCTTCTCTCAAGGCTCGGTTGAGTTGTCCACTGAGAGTGAGAAAATCACTGCGTCTTTGCTTTTGTCACGAAACACTTCGCATTTCCACTTGTAATGCGTATGTGTAAACGGCTGCACGAAGGAAGAGATGGCAAGTACACGGGCCTGTCAACTGACACTACGCGCGCCACTACGACTTCCTGATGCGGATAGAATCTACTTGAAAGACCCGAGAGGTGAGAGAAAGAAAACAGAAAGGCGGTGACGATGGCTGTGGCTAATTTCAGATGCCCATGTGTACCCCGTACCCTCTCTTCGCACTTTCTCAGAACCTGAGGTCTCAGTGCTCCAACGGCAGGCCTCCTCGAGCTTCCACTCTCACTTATATTGCATATACCATCTCCATGACGCGGGCTCTTTCAATAAGGAGAGTGTCGCGGCTTCTCAAGGCGCTCGTCACGTGGTCGCCACGCGCTGTGCCAACACGTGGGAATCACGGTGCATTGATCGATGGGGCGCCACGTGGGGCTACTTAAAGACACCTTTCTGGCGCACTCCCTAAACCGTGCTTTATCATTACTTCAACTTGTCCCTCGCGCTCCTTCGCTACCTTCATCCGCGTTGCCGCTTGCACTTGCACGCAGTTGCTTGACGTGCGACTTGACTTTCCTTACAATCTCCTCTATCATTGCCAGTGAGAGGCTCTCCATAACAGCCATCACTGGAAAGCTTAAAAAAAGAGCAAGAAAGAATGCAAGAAAGGCAGCTCCGAAGCCCTTGTGGCAGAGCAGTTAAAATGAGCACGTGGCGTTGGAAGAAAAAAAAAGGATGAAATACGGATAAAGACATGACCGAATGCACGTGTCCCAAGACATCATTATTGATCTTTAGTGTATCGTGCACCGCGGTGCTGTTAGTGTCACCGTCAGCATTTTCTCGTACGGAAGCCTGCGCAGTGAATGTGACGGGACGCGAGAAAACTGACAATAAAAAACAAATATGGTAGGGAGGCGCACTATTACTGTGGACTAGAACAAACAAGTTAACACTAAAAGAGGCTCTTGGGGAAGACGGGCGGCTTCCTGACATTAAAGGGCTGGAGTCTAGGGGCTCTCACACGTATGGTGAGGGTTCCTTGTCACCGGGAGTATCTTTTACTAAACCGTCGTCGTCGCTTCAAATCAATCTTTCCTCTCATCTCACTTTCAACTTTCCTACTGTCTGCACGTGGCAGCTATTGTAGCTGAGCTTGAGCCAGTGGGCAGGCCCGTGCACTTTCATTTTCATTCTTCCTGCAGTC
The DNA here is from genome assembly GCA_030143305.2 of Amblyomma americanum. Classification (NCBI taxonomy): domain Eukaryota; kingdom Metazoa; phylum Arthropoda; class Arachnida; order Ixodida; family Ixodidae; genus Amblyomma; species Amblyomma americanum. The sequence continues at coordinate 3,683 of JARKHS020014055.1, read as the reverse complement.
GCAACAACAGTAGGCTGTTTGTGCAAATGGGCATCAAAAGCTGTGCACTGAAGAAGCTTCTGCATTGCAACAAATAGTGGTTCTTGTCGGCAATCGGTCTTATATCAGCAGGGCCGGATAATGATGTTCCAAACCGTACGCTAAATCAACGGCGATCCCTGACGATAGAGCATACAGGCTGTGTCGCCAACTGAAACTCAGCTAAACACATCTACAAACTAGCTTGAAAAATATATTTCAATACTTGACCACTATTGCTAGAGATTGAGTGCTTGTAACCGCTACTACACAGCCTTGAATTTCTAAAAAATGAGGTTGAAAAAATTGTGGCTCCAATTCACACTGTTAGTGTGGTTCAACAGCAAAGCAATGCTGCTTTCATTCAATTTTTAGCCTGACATTTTTGCTTACGACAACCACACGGAAATGCAACCATAATGTTTACTGGAAAACACACGCGGGGAGAATGAACATGCTTCGCAATGTTTGCAGGTGCTGTTATCATACATTATGCTGTTTGCACTTCACACGAGAGCATCGAATGACGTCAACCCCTTTTGAAGCAACTGCCAACCTAATGTTTACCGGAACGCGTAGTTGTCATTGTCGGCACCGCGCGTAGGAAATATTCGCAGCCTTATGCGTGGTTTGGGTGTCCACTTAGATATGTGAGTAAGGCGTCATTTAATTTCCTTAAAACCAATTTTCATTTCATTTGCTCGCCTTACGGCACGGCTTGGGTGTCTGTCCACCACGATGTGCGCTATAGGTGCCATTTCGTTTCCTTAATTGTCCTGCGCGCCTGGCGTCACGCCGAACCAAGGAGGTTATATAAAAACTGCTTGCGCTGAACGGACGATGGCGTTCCGTGGGCCCCTTGACAACGCTGCAACGCGCTAATAATAATGCAACGCGCTAATCTAATAATTTCATTATTTTGTTTGTTGTGTGTGTGTGTGTGGTGTCGGCCTATGCGGCAGCGTGAAGAATCCGAACTCTAAGGTGACGTGGACCAAGCAGCACTTATTTGAGACGGAGTGGGTTTGTATACAACAAGATCACGTGATTATTAAAAGCCAATAACAAGAACTTCAGCGCACAGACAACAGCAAAGACAATCCAACGAAACCGAAAGCAAAAGTACAGCTCACGACCCAACAGTGTGAATAACTTCAGTTAGTACAGAGGCCACACAAAAACCTGTGCTGAGCGTTTGTAGAGCAGCATTTGCCGTCCACAAGCAAAGACAATGAAGTGCTTAAAATAGAGCTACATAGCGACTCGGTAGGAAGGAATCTATATACGGAGACTGGTATATACCAGGTTACGATAAGTTTGTTCCCAGGTTTTTTTGTAGGCACCTCCTTTATCTTAGAATCTATTTGAAGTTCATTCTTTCTCGAACGTCCAATATATAAAATATAAAATACTTAACACACTATTCTACGTTTGATATATAACCTCAGCAGTCATTTCCTTAAACGCACAGTTCGGTAAACCAGAAAAGATACTTTTCTGAAATGACGGTCAAGTTGGTTATTTCAAAATTATTCAATTTGAACACGTTCACACTGTTGTTCTGAGGCAAAAAAAAACAACAAAAACTAGTCAACAAAGTGGCAGCCTTGCAGCAATGATCGGTTACACATTGTAACAAATTGTCAGTTTTTTACATGTGATATTTTTTGCGGTATTAAATTCATCTGAACTTTTCTCGTGTTCTTTCTAATCATTGTGTGTCCGGAAGTTGAAAAACGTGCATTTGGACGATTTTTCCTTTCAACGTGATTCTGAGCATAAAAGCCACAGCACAATTTCGCCCTTCAAATGCAGATCGTCAAGCTTGACTCGTGCGGTATTGTTTGCATTGTGTACGTTTCAGGTACTGAAATAATGAGCAGCGATGTGCTATGTTCTTAAGAGAGAGAGAAAGGCGAACGGAAAGGCAGGGAGGTTAACTAGGCAGCGCCCGGTATGCTACCCTACACGTGGGAAGGGGAACGGAGGGAGAGAAAGGGAGATCACTATTCCACATGTCCGTTGGCGGTTACTTGCAGGGTACACATGGCACACACTGATAGTTCCCAACCTTGCACTCAGTCCTGAGTCCTTCAAGAACTTGAAAAGTGCCTTCAAAGCTGTCCTCTGCGATGAAGGCTTACTCCAAGGACCCAGAATCTTGGCTTCAGCAAAGGGTCGAGGATCTAATCGGCGCAGTGTTGCAGCCAGGAGTGCACGACCACGCTGAAACGGAGGCCAGTTACAAAGAAGGTGTTCTATTGTTTCGTCGCAACCACAGATCTCAAACTAAGGAGAGCCTGCCATTGCGATTAAGTGGGAGTAGGCATTTGTGAACGCCACTCCCAGCCACAGGCGACACAACAGCGTAGCATCGCAGCGGAAGAGGCGGGACGGAGGACTGCGTTGAAGTAAGGGGTCTAGGGGGTGCAGACGGCAAGTTAGTTTGTGGAGTTTCCAGGAGAACACCATGACGATAAAATCTCTTTTCGACCAAGTATTCGCGATGTCTTGCTGCGTCGGCTCTTGTCAACGGTATCTGGACAATGTTGGCACTGCCGTAAGCCGATCGAGCTGAGCCGTTTCCGAAAACGCCACAGTGTCCCGGTATCCACTGGAAGACGATGACATGACCCTCTTCTTGCGCCTGGTGTTGAAGATCTCTTAATTAAGCTACGAGTTGATTGTGATCGCCATGGCGTCAAGCACAATTGAGACATTGTAGGGCTGCTTTTGAGTCGCAGAACACAGCCCATTTGTGGGGTGTTTGTGCACCGATGCACTGCACAGCCGAACGAAGACCGGCCAATTCTGACCCGGTGGAGGTTGTCCAATGCGAAGTTTGCTGGTGAATACTGGTCTGTCTCGCAGGAATGACCAAGGCGTAGGTTGAACTTGTACCTGAGACCGAATCGTCTGTATACACATGAGTGCGGTCACTATATGCGGCGTGGAGTAGGAGAGTGTCAACTGTCTAATGGCCGGTGTCGATAAGTTCAATTTTTTCGTTATGCCTGGAATTGTAAGGCGCGCGCCTGGCTCCCGCAGACGCCACAGTGCAGAGGAAGGCCGTGCTGCCGGGGTGAACTGTGATGGGATGACGACTGGTGGGCTGCTATAACCTTTGAAAACGCTTCGTGTGGTCTTTGATCCACCACTGACACAAGGTGGTGCTGGGGAATTCTTGTTAGATGACGTATGCGGATCCTCAGGGTGTCAAGGGTTATATACGTCGAGAGTGCGCAGTCCTGGGCGGTTGCAATGGTAGCAACTGTTGATACGCTGGGAGGGAGACCCAGGCATGTGCTAAGTACCTGACCTTGTATAGTTTCGATGACACGCAAATTCGTCTTGCATGTGTTTGAAAGCACTGGTGTACTGTAGCTCCAAAGTCCCAAAAAGAGTGCTCTTCACAGCTGCAACATTGACAGAATCGACTAGCCCCATGATTTTCCGCCAAGAAATCAGAGCAGGTGTGTGAAAGAGATTAGCTTTTTCTTTACAAAAAATGCAATGCGGGCTCCATCATAAATTCCAGTCTATAATAATTCCCAAAAAACAATGAGAAGCACGATAGGCAATGACATAGCCGTCAATAGTTAGCGGATAACGAGTCATACATTTCCGCGTAAATACCATTATAGCGCACTTATCGGCTGGCACGC